>JADRCD010224491.1:18790-40655 GCA_019843815.1 Montemys delectorum | reverse complement strand
TCTCTCTCTCTCTCTCTCTCTCTCTCTCTCTCTCTCTCTCTCTCTCTGTGTGTGTGTGTGTGTGTGTGTGTGTGTGTGTGTGTGTGTTACAAAGTTACTTATTAAGGTTACTAAAGACAGGAAATTGCAGAAGAGGAAAGAGGAGGAAAGGAAGGGTGGGAAGATAGGCAAGAAATAAAGAACAAGTAAAAGGGATGAAAAATGAGGAAAGAAAGGGAGGAAGAGAGAAAGGAAGGAGAGAGAGAATAGAAGGAGGGAAGGAGAGGAGAGAGAAGAAGAGGGAAAGAGAGGAGAGGGGGAGAGGGGAGAGAGGGAGAGGGAGAGGGAGAGGGAGAGAGAGATTCAGATCACAGGGAAGTTCCTCTGAGCTCAGCTTAGGCTGTTTGGCAGATGCGAGAGTTCTGGATCCTCCTTGCCTCCTTCAGAAGCTCCCGTAGGCTGCTCACTCAGACAAGTCACATCATCTGTGGTCTCTGCATGGTGTCCTGGTGTGGTGAGGAATACCAGTGTGAATACCCAGGCATGTAGCTGTTGGGAGGCATACTGACGCCCTTGGCAGAGGCAGAAACGTCCCACACTGGAGGCAGGGCTGGTGAGCGTGGTGACAGGGCTGCTGAACCGGGGAGGGGGTCACTCTCATGTGGGTTACTACCCTGCTTCAGCAATTTCTTAAACTTAGAGCGCTTATTCTGAAACCATATCTTCACCTGCAAGACATGTAGTAATCATTAGGCCAGATAAACATCATACTGGTGCCTTCAATGTCATCCCAGACTCAAGAAGTAATATACAAACAAACAAACAAGCAAACAAAACCACAATCACCATTCCAAAAAGCCCCCTCCCTTCCCTCTTTCAAACCATCTCTCCCTCCACTCTAGACTTACTAGATATCTTGTTAGGATACATACAGTTCTTGTGATTTTTTTGAATTTCGTCCTATAGCCTGAGGTTTTAAAGTGTCAGCATAAAATTAGAAAGAAATCAAATGAGATCAGTGGACCCAAAATTTTATGAAGGACTTTTAAGTGGAATAGAATTTGGCTCACAATTGACAACTAAATTTACCTCCTTTGGTCTATTCTGTTTTTATATTTACCAACCCCTATGTGCCCTATACTTTGCATATCAAGTAGTAAAGTAGTAAATTATGAATTGATTAAAGGTTGTATATTCACAACAAAATACCTTGAACATACCTCTGCATACTGTACACATGCCATGGGATGTGCCTGGGTTCTCTTTCTCCAGACATAAATATTCCCCTGTCCTGCAAGGATTAAGAAATGCAGCAACCCCCACTCCCTACCTCCTCTGTTGCTTAAGGAAACAGAAGTCATCAATCATCACATGATTGTTGGGGTAGCTACTAAAAGTCAAAAGGCTTCTAAAGACTGCCGAGGTCGGGAATCTAAGTTGGCAGCTTATTTAAGTCAACAACCCAAATCTCTGGATGAGAGAAAACCTACAATGTAGCACTACCTTTAAAATTCCAGAATCTGTTTTTCCAAGAATAAGAGTCAGGGGGCATCTAGAGCCTTTTCATAGCAAACCTCAAATATTTTCAGTGGCAACACGCAATAGAAACCAGGCTGACTGAGGAGCTCAGGGACAGGGCCTGAAGATGACGCCGCCATTCTGTAAGGTCTTGGCAATTGTCTTATTAGACCCTTGCTGGATAAAGCTGGTGCACAGCAGAAGAGGCCTTAGCATCCCATGCAGTTCTCTTGAGTGCTGGCTTTAGAGTGTAGGTTGACATACTCACCTCTAGGCCCCTTTCTGTGAAATCTGAAATGTCCAGTATAGCACTCAGGTCAGCAGGACTGTTATCTGTGGTATCCCAGGCCATGATCTGGGGGAACATTCTCTTTGTTTCTCAATTCTGTCAAGTTCTGTGCTCCAGGGAGGTACCTCAACCTGCACTGTTTGGTACCAGGATGATTCAACTACATCATCCTGCATGATCCTTAATACAATCTTCACCTATCTCACCCATCCTGGAGTGAATGGCTTGCACATGGATCCCTTTATTAAGCTACTAGAAAATATGTCTAGTTAACCTTTGCTCCTGGTCTCAGTTCACAATTTTCCTTCCTATGACAATGAGTTGAAATTCACATTAGTTCCTAGGGGCCACTAAAGGGTCCTTAAGAAAGGCCTTATTTTGCTTCCTAGCTGGATATTTTCCCCCTACCCCCAACACACACACACACACACACACACACACACACACACACACGTGCTACTTCGTGTTATTCTGCTCTGGAATAAGATTTGATTGCATTTGTTCACCAAAAGATCCTAGGCTCAGCTGGGGTCGCAGAGGGTTGGTGTCTATGCAAATCCAATCCAGTATTCAATACCATGTCATTTGTTCCAAACTGTGTGATCCCAGGAAAGTGCGCAACTGGAGCACAGGCATTTGTCATTTAGCTCCTTCCATCCTTGGTTGACTAGGCCAAGAATTCCTCCTGGTGTGCTCTCTGCACGGTTAGCAAGCGGGGCCAGCATTTCAAGGGTACTCGGGCTTCCCGGGAATTACCTGTGTTTGTGTCAGTCCTAAGGAAGCAGCCAGTTCGGCTCTCTCGGGAAGGGCCAGGTATTGAGTCTGCTGAAAGCGGTGGTTTAAAGCCTGGAGCTGCAGGCTGGAATAAATGGTCCGAGGCTTCCGAATCTTTTTCCCCTTTCCGTTGAACCTGATTTCCCCGTTTTCGATCACTGTCGTTTTTTGTTGATCTGTAAGCAAATGACACAGAGGAGCGGTCATTTATGAGGCCACTGCTGCCTTCTCCCTTCATGTGACAAGGCCGGCAAGGAGTTTCTCCCAAGTTTAAAAAGGGTTCCTCATAACATCCCCGCTATACCACTGTGGGCACAAGGCATGATAGTGGGCGAATCTAGAAAGCCCAGGGCATTAAAGAGGCGCTCCGGCAAGGGCAAGAGCGGAGACAGCGCGAGCCGCTTTCCGAGTCCACGGCGCTGCAAGGCTTCTCTTCTGTGGGCCTGAGAGTGGTTTCTTGGCCTGGCTTTTCCTAACGCCTAAAGCTCTATCAGAACCACCCGGGTTTTTACGTTGCCAGTTAGTTTTGTGTCACCCAGCTGCAAGCTTAGTGCTTTAAGTCCCTTCTGTATGTTTGAAATGATTCTGCTCGCGTGGATCAAAACCCAGACACGAAACACAACCAGGAGCTCAGAGCAGCTCCAGAGCAGGCTGAGACTCTCTGGACAACGGAGAACTATCAACCCCAGGCCCTCTGCTTCGCCTCCAAGAACAAAGGAGCGGCCAAAGTACTATCAAAAACCCAGGGAGAGGGAGCCGGGTCAGGACTGGGGGCAGGAGACACCTCAAAGCCCACAAGGGAAGGTTTAAAAAACAAACAAAAAATATACAAAAAAACCCAAACTAACCAACCAACCAACCAACCAAACAAACAAACAAACAAAACCCCAATGTCATTAGTATTTATCGGCCGCAACAGCTTCGTTCCAAGTCACCAAAGGCGCACCAAGTGCCCCACGCAAAGTAGGCCACTGCTCGCCCAGCGTTGAGATGGGAAGCCTGTCCCGGAATTGTCTCCGGTCCTGACAAACGCGGGTCCCAGCAGAGAAGGAAGGGACAAGGCAGAGGGCGCCCAGACCCAGTGGGCTGGAGGGCGCAGACCTCAGAGGGGGGGGACCACAGAGTCAGGCTAGCGCACAACCGGGAGGCTCAGTGGGAAGCCCACGCAGGAGGCGGAGGAGCCAGGCGGGCCGCGGGGCGAGCCAGCCCGGGGGTCCACGGCGGCGGGCGGGGAAGGGGCCAGGCTGGGAGAGGCCGGCAGGCAGGCGCCAGGCGATCGGGAGCGCCCGGGGCCCGACTGGGGGCGCGCGGGGCCGCCCGCAGGAGGGGGCCGGCGGAGGCCCCGGCGTGGAGGAAGTGAGCGGGGCGGGAGGGGTCGGAGGCAGTGGGGAGGCGGGCGAAGCTAGCTGCCTAAGCGGCCTCTCACCTGTGTCGTCCCCGCGGGTCTGGGCGGCCGCGCTGCTGTTGTGGTAGGACTGGAGGTAAGGGCTGTGCTGCGAGTGGCTCATGTAGGGGTAGGCGGCGAGCGATCGGTGGTTGTAGGAGTTGCCTCCGCCCGACGCGTAGGGCGAGCCGTGGTGGTGGTGCTGGTGGTGGTGATGGTGGGAGCCGGCCGCCGCCGCCGCCGCCGCGGCCGAGTGCAAGCAGTGCAGAGGGTAGTGCGCGCCTGCCATGGCCGGGGAGGTCTGCTGCGAGTGCGGCTGCGGCGGCGGCGGCGGTGGCGGCGGCGGCGGCTGCTGTTGCTGCTGCTGCTGCTGCTGCTGCTGCTGCTGTTGTTGCTGCTGTTGCTGCTGCTGCTGCTGCTGTTGCTGCTGCTGCTGCCCGAACTCCATGAAGGCGGATTTGGACGAGTCCTGGCCTTCCAAGCCGTCAGCCATCGTAGTCATGGTCATCATCAAAACTTTGGGGGCTGGAGAAAGCCTTCTCCCGGGTTTCCTTCACCCTCCCCCACTTGGCTCGCACCTCTCCCCTTTGCAGCCACCTTAGCTCCCGGGATCGTTCCAAAAAATTAAAAAAAAAAAAAAATAAAGGAGGGGGCAGAGGTGGTTTTCTTCCTCACTCTTCTCTAATATATATATATATATATATTTAATATAAAGAGATATAGTGAGCAGGGCCTTGTTAACCCAAAGGGAGGAGGAAGGGGGAGGGATGGGAGAGGAGAGGGGGGAGGGGGAATCTGCTCTCTTCTCCCCCCCCCTTGCTTTTCCCCCCTTGGATTTTTGGGGGCTGGTGCAGTTTAAAGCAGAGATTTTAAGGTGGATTCTGCGAAAGTTGCGGGTCTGCTTTCAGACTTGATGCAGACGCCACGAGTCGAATGGTTTGTCTCCAAAGGGCAGTGCCTTCCTATTGGTCAGTCGCCCCCTGACGTCACAGGCGCACCGCTTCTACTGGCGTGTGCGCTGCTTGCGGAGTTCTTCGCCTACCTTAAGCAACTACAAGCTCAGCCCAGAGCTGCAACCTGGGGCCGCTCGGAGCTAAAGGGGAGCAGCGGCTGAGGGAGGCGCCCGGTAGGCTGCAGATGCATCCCGTCGGAGCTCCAACCCCGCATCCTTAGAGCCCTTGTTTCCAGGATTGGAGACTTGGAATAGCCTGGCTGGAAGCTGATCTCTTTAAATTCATTTGCACCCTTTCAGGTTGCCTGTGTGCAGAAGCAGTAGCCCTAGCATTTATAGCTAGACCCCCCCCCCTCACTTGACTTTCCCCCTCCCTCAGGACCCCAACTCTCTACTCCCAAGGGAGCACCTTGGCACTGTGGGTTTTTCCAGAAGTACTTTATTGAAGCCATAGAGGGAAGAAAAACCCCTACATCTGGGCTCCATCTCATAGCAGGGGTCGGGGATAGTAAAGAAAGAAAAATCAGACCCTGCTCTGGCGAGATTCCTGCTGTTTCCCTATAGGCCCTGTCTTCTATATATTGACCTCCCAACAGAGGAGGAATATCTCCTACCCCCCAGAACGCAGCAGCCTGCTCTGAAAGCGAATCGTTGGAGGGCTGACAGTAATGCATTTTTTTTTCCTATTGAAAACAGAAGCTACTGTAATGCTTTCAAATATATGCAAATGATACATGCGGTTAGTGGTTTGGCAAATCTTGATTACAATATAAACTACCCAAGTAAAAGTGCCTTCGCCCTAAATTTGTCTCTCGATTACAATTCCAATTGATTTTATTTTATTGTCAACATTGTTAATGATAAAAATAGAGTCGTTTTACAGTTATTTTTACTTTCTGGAAGGAGGCAATTAGAGTTCTAATCAGGAATACACAAAAATCTCCCATGATTAACTGCAGTACTTTGTTCAAATTGCTGCTATAAAATTCAGAACAATTTGCCTGTAATGATTATGGACTGGGTTTATTTTGGGAGGTGGAATAAAAGTGGATATAGCATAAATTATCCTCTAATTATACACCAGTGTCGCTTCAATTATCCTCTTATCAAAATGGTTGTCTAACTGCCGCATTTAGTTTCAATTCTCTCCTTTTTTTCTATAAAAAGAACTTCATACCTTGTTATTATTAATCCATTTATTATTTGCAAAGGGGTTTATATCCGCACATCCAGGTGGTAGAACCACTTCTGTTTCAAAGATGGACTGGGGAAAGACATTAAGTTTGGAGCAGCTCCGTGCTGCGGATCTAGCCTTTCTCCCTCGGGTCTCCAGACTCACTTAGGTCCAAGCTGCGGAGCAGGGACAGCGGAGCCCAAGCGGCCACGTTCAGGCCCAGCCACCAGGTAGGAGAACCGGATCCAACTCTAAGCTTGGGGAGGGACAAGCCAGGCCGCACCAGGTCGGGTCCTGGGGCGGCAGGTAGGCTCTTGGAGCTCGCGTGTCCGGACGATGGAGACTGGGTGGGCGAAATCTGAGGACCCCCTGGGCTCCGTGCCTGCTTTCGGTGGGTACAGGGAACAAACTGTGAGCTTTTGGCCACAAGAAGAAACGTGTGGTACCACACAGGCAACCTTGTGTGGTGGTGTTTGGAGGTTCCTGGGGGGGACTAGTCTGTCTTTTTGGAAAAACTACTGGGACATTTTTGCACCGTACGTCGTCGGTAGCCCATAAACTACACGACCCCAGGAACCCTAGAATAGAGAATTTAGTGGTGCTGCTTGCTACTGGAACACCAGAAAAAGGTGCTAGTAGACAGAATCTCACAATTTCTCGTGGCGCAGGAGTCGCTGACTGCAGCTTATGCTAATTGATTTTCCCAGCTACTCGCTCGGGGTCTCCAGGTACCCTCAGGCCAGTTTGCCTTTTTCCTTTCTTTCCTTCTGAGGCTCGCAGCCCACTGGTTTTCTCCAGAGTTTCGCCCCCAGCTACATTTGCGCCCTCTTCCTTTACCCAGCCCGCCACGCCTAACTTCTTGAGTCCGGGGTGCCGGTTCAATAACTCTGAATTCATTTTTAAGTGGCTCCCTTGTTCCTTCCCTTTTAACAAGAGGTGCCGTTTAACACGCGAGCCTGTAACGCGATCCGTGCGTTTACATATCGCCAGTGACTTAAAACAACATCTTCTAGAAAAATGAAAGATAGGCTGGGTAAAGAAGTGGTGGGGTGCTGAAAGGGAAGTCAGGGAAAGAGACGCACCCCCCTGCCCCGGCAGTGCACCCGGGCTGCGAGCCCAGCTCGTAATGTCCTCAAAGCCAGCAGGTAGACGTGGCAGTTTTATTGCTCTATACCCTGCAGCTTGCTGTTAACACCATGAAGGCGTTTCTCTCGTTTGCTTTTCTGTGTCTCTGCCGTAATGTTCGCAGGTGCACTGCTTTGCCCACTAACTCTGATAGCATCTGGATGACGGTGGTGGGGCCGGGAAATGTCCTCTCACCACTTAAGCGCCAGATCCAAGGCGCGGCAGCGTCTGTTTGCAAAGGGATTTCCCCTTGTTTGTTTAAAGTGTGAAGAAGCCGCGATGGCTGGAATTGTCCTTTCAGGTGTCTCTCCAGTTCCTCGGGGGTGCACGTGTGCAGCTAGGGGGTAGCTGTGTATTGTGTTGGTTTTTGTTGAGATTTGCTGAGTGACCTAAACTGGGCTCTGAGAAACAGAGTAGTGAGCGGGGGGGTGGGGTGGGGGGGTCTCACTCGGCTGGACAGCCGTCTCGATGTTGTCATTCGGGATAGAAGCCTAGGAATAACCATCCTACTTCCCAGGGAAGAGACGGCGGAAGACTACCCCATGGCCCAAAGGTGGGCACCTAGTGCTCGCCACAATGTGGCCTCGGCCACCAGCAAAGGTGCTGTGCTCTCCGTACAGAGCTTGACTGAAACTGAAGTTGGGCAGTTCCATTCCTAGTCCCTCGCCTCGTGTCTGGAGCATCTGTGTGAAACTGCGAAACAGGACAGTAGAAGTCACCCCACCGTAGTGCAACTTGCAACCAACTCTTTGGCTAGAGGCAAAATTTTGGTTGTTACAGACCCTTGAAAAAAAAAAAAAAAAAAAAAAAAAAAAGCGCATACCTCAGGGGCTCTCGGGGCCCGGCGCCTCCCGTGCAGTCCAGACTCCTTCCTCTTTGTTTCGCTCTCTGGGGAACCTCCGCCAACTCTTGCCAGTGGGAGGGGAAGGAGGGCTAGAAAGGCCACTGAAGCCTTTATCATTCAAAATACAAGTAAACTTAGAAATCTGGAGGCCTAAACGGTTTTTTTAAGGGCCTGTTACTGTACGCTAAGAATTATATTCATTGAAGTTTTAGGAAGCGGGATTGGAGGCCTACTTGCATTTTATTTTTTTAAAGTGTTAAGGTGTTGAGATGTAGTGGACTACTGGCCAAGATAAGTAGAAAGAAAAACTAACACAATGCCTTCAGAACACCCCCTGCTTCTATCCTGCCGGGATAGGTGTGTAGGATCGGGTTCATTGGGTCTGAGATTCGTCACAGTTTGGTTTTGGAAGATGTTTGCAGACATGTGCAGGGCTAAGAATGCCTGGATCTCCCAGCAAGGTTTGCAGTGTTGGTGGGGGCTGTGGCAGTAAATTCAAGCCGTCCAGGACTTGGCTGGGTTTGGTTGCTAAGTTGGGCTCAGTTATCACGTTAATTCTAAAGAAATTAGACCTGGATAAATGGCCTTTGAATTCAAAGAAATAACTCGGTGTTGATTTACATAGCCACATTAAGAATCCTTTTCTCAATGGAAGACATTGGTGGAAAAATTCCTGCTAGTTCTTTCCTCATTTAACATGAAATTCTCTCTCTCTCTCTCTCTCTCTCTCTCTCTCTCTCTCTCTCTCTCTCTCTCTGTGTGTGTGTGTGTGTGTGTGTGTGTGTTTCGAGAGCCCATTTGGTAAGGAAAGGGTACCTGATATTCTAGAGACTCAAACACACACACACACACACACACACACACACACACACACACACGTAAAAGCCCCAGGTCAGGAGATAGAAAATTGCCCCTTTCCATTTCTTGGTGCAGGCTAATGGTAGCACCTTTAGGAGTAGGTCAAAGAACCAGCCCAGGCAAGACAGTACTGAAAGTTTGGTAGTGTTCTCTCTGCCAATAAAACTGCAAAGCCCATGGTAATATAGTTCTCTTCCAGCTTTCCCCAGAACCAGCTTAAAAGTGGCTTTCATCTATTAAATGTCGCAAAGGAAGCTTGACCAGAGTTTGGGGCTATAACCCTTCTCTCTCCCGTTCTGGTTTCCAGGAATAGGCACCTGGGAAACCCTGAGTCGCCACTGCCCTCCGGGAGGGAGGGAGGGAGGGAGGGCTCCTTAGCATTTTCAAAAGTGCTCCTTTGGAGAATAGCACTAACCAAGTCTCCACCTAGAGGTTTCTAGTGTAGACTTTTTAAAATCTGAAATTCCATGGTGGTAATTGATACACAGCTAACTAGGTCCTTCTTCCAACTTCGCCATCATTTCATTCCTCCCTGGATTCATTTCTGGGTGTGTTTGCATCCAAACCTTTCGTATTTGGGAGCACTGAATGACAGCAAGCTTAAAACAAGTCTTTCCCCACCTCTTGGTTTTGGGGTTGGACATTAAAACCTGTTTGCTTCCTTTTGCTCTCTTTCTTTTCTCCTTCCCTTCTTTCTCTCTTTTGGTCTCTTTCAGTAAACATTAAGACCTAACCCTAGTACATAAACATATTTTCCCTCAGCTCAAGAGAGAAGAGGGTTGAAGAACCTACAGTGTTAAACAGTTTCAAACAAGGTAAATGCAGATGTTTGTGTTTTCAATATATAGGCTAAACCAAGGCTAACCTTCCCCTGCCCCATATTTGCCCTGCTGGAGAATGGAGCAGAGTAAAGGAAGGTGGGAAAGAATCCTAGAAGTCAGCTTTCATTTACCGGTCTTTGAAAAGCAGGACCCCTGACTATCATAGAGTAAGCGCAGCTCTAGAGTAGCAAGGGACAAGCATCAACAGGAAATGGCAGACTATTTTTAGGCTTAATAAGGAGTTAATATAGCTGCCCAGTGTCTTCCTAAATGCCTGGAAGCATCTTCTGTCTAATTCTTTCATTTCTTCATCAGCAGTAACAATAATAAAGTCATAGCAAATGCCTCTATATTATTAATAGAGAGCCAGGCTTGGGACAGCTCTTCAGGGAAACCTGGATGAAAAGCATCCTCTTGTTATCATGGAAACAAAAATGCAAGTAGAAATTCTTCACTGGTGAGAAAAAGAGTCATGTTCTGTGTCTAGTCATCTTTTGATATATGTTTTTCTATGATTATCTGTTCACAGACACTTATTTCTGGCACATCCCAATAAATGGGAATATAGTTTATTATTTAATCATTTAAAATGAAACTTTCCCTAGAGGACCACAAATTTACTAGCCCTTGGAAGTTGGGATTAAAAAAAGAAATCTTCGAATGACTACTATGCCACTTCTTTTTTTTCTTTTGTTCAAAAAAAAAAATCGTCTTTATGCAAATCTAGGAGCAAGGAAATCCATTCCTTTCCACCCTTCGGATAAAATATTTTTTCTCGTGTTGTTTTAAATAACTTTATGCACAAAAATATTGCCGTCATCTTTATGCCATCAATTGGGGCTCCTTCCCTCGGAGACTCAAAGTCTTCGGTTCTTAAAACACACTGAGAGGTCATGCCCATTTGGCAAGCTAGCACTTGACTTTGTCATCTTTGGAAGGCAGAAAATAAAAGAAAATACAAGAGCTGTTGTTGTTTTAGAGTTAAGAGTATAGAGAAGATGAATATCAACCAGCTTTGGTTTTTATGTCTGACTTGTAGGTTTTCCTGTTCGCTGGGTACCACAGCACTTTAATATGAGTTTCACATCAAATCAACACAAATAAAATTAACAAAGGTAGTCCCCCGTTTCCCGGCCCTGCAGTGGTATGTATTTAGTCTTGGAGTGAGGGGGTGGGGTGGAGGTGGGTGGGCTAGACCTGCTGCACCAGCGCTCCATTTGCTAGTCTTTTACTCCACACCCTCCTCCTTCTCTCCCTATTCCTCAGCCTCCTTCTCTCTCGTCACACTGACCACTTCCGCAAGGTCGGAATAGAAAAACCCATCCAAAAATTCCAAGAGGCCACCTCTCCTGCACAAAACCAGTCATTCTTTAATAACAAGATTGTGAAGCTCAAAAGTGTTGGGCCCAACAATTCAAAAAGCAAGGGCAGCAATTCAGGATCGTAGTCCAGTAGTCCCAAGCAGACAGGCTGGCATCCCAGCCGTTCTGTGGGTCTGGGGTGAAGGAAGGGGCGAGGGGCAGGAGCCGAGAAGGCGGAACGCCCGCGCCCGCAGCTGGCTCCCATGCGCCACCGTCTGCGGAAAGCCAGGGGCAGGATAATGGAATTCAGCAGGCAGGGATCCTCAGAGAGCCAGCCACTGTCTTGTACAGATTTGTAGAGAAACCCTCACTGTAATTAAAACCGTACAGTCAGATTAATTCAATGTGTTGCTCGGCAGCATTTTTAATAGTAAAAATCCGCTTTAAAATTGAATTAGGGTCGAATAAATTTTCTGCGAGACTCGCCGGATTTGCCAGCTTTCATTGAAGCCAGCTAGGGTGGATTTAGGCCGTGGCTCCCCCCTCCAACCTCCAGTTGGAGGTGGGGTAGGGGTTAGAGAGAGAGTGTTGATCAACAAGGGCGCTAGTTTGGTCCCTAGACTGGTAGGCAGGAGCCAGTCCAGGGATATCTCACTGCCTGGGGCCAACCCTTGATCTCAGGGGGCAATGCACAGACTTCTGACACCCAGAGCCTCGCCCATTCTTTCCCACCCTCTCTGCGAAGCTCTTGGCTCTTGAGAGGAGAAGGGGGTAGGGAAAAAAGAGAGCCCTACTGTATCTTGAAGCAATTTCTCAACGTGTGTTTCCGCGTGTGCTGGAGGTTGGAGCCCTCTCTGGCCGCCTGAGTGGCAGACAAGAGAAAGTTGTGCGTCTCACTCCCCCCCTCCTTGAAAATCTTCCAAAAATTAAGGGTAATATTTCAAGCCTGCTGTCAAAATGTCTCCCAAGCTTTGATTTGGCTGGCCGCCCCCTCTCTCTCCCCTCCCCAACCCCGCCTCTCATCCTTCGCGGTTCAGCTGTTCACGTGGTTGTGAAATAGGTGTTAGCGCTGGGATGTTCTTCCCCTCAAAGGTTAGACACCTCGGAGCTGAAGTCTTGTTTAAAGTTCTTGTAAAGAAGTGCCTGGGCGCTAACGGGGAGGCATTCACTTGAAACAAGCCTGAGGTGGAGGAAATGGGGTGAACTGGATCCACTGTCTTTCTTGAAGCTGTTTTTTTTTTTTTTTTCTTGGTCATTTAGGGGCCCAGAAAAAGACTGAAGCTCCCTATCCCTCTTTTCCTAAAGACCAGGACACAACACGGGCTCCTTGACCCTCACGTACGGGAGCCGAGCTGTGCAAAACCTTGGGTCGCAAATTCCCTAAGAAGTTAGTCACATCATCAGGCCTGGGAAAACAAAAACCTCTGTGGGTCCCTGTTCCTCAGGCAACAGCGCACAGACGCCTTAATTGCTGCAAATTGTCACTCTGTCCCCTTTTCATTTTCTCACTCCTTCGTTTATTTTTAGTACACTTCAAATGCCTACACACTTTCCTAGTAAGGAGAGCAGAGCAATTATTGTCTTTGCCTTCAGGGCCTGCTTTGCCAATCACTGAGCGCGGATGGAGTAAACAGGGCAAAAAGCCAGGCGCGTTATTGGTCTTGCTTATTTCAGGTGGAGGGTGGTAAATAACTCTCCCTACCGCGTCACCCCCCCCCTCCCTGCCTTTGGTTCTTGGGTACCAATTACCTGGAAGAAAGGAGCTGTGCGCCCCTCCCTTGTGCTCTCATCGCATCCACTGCGTGCACACCAAGTTTTACTCTCAAATCCAGCGGATCCCGTCAGAATTGGCTGGTTCCACAGAGAGTTGTTAAGAAAAAAAAAAGAATTCTATGGAGACCCAGATCTTAATTCTGTCCTTGAATAGAAAGATGCATGCTGAGACGGAGAGGAGGCATCTTCCCTGCCCCACCTCCATGCTGGGAAGTAGGGCCCCTTTTCTCCTAACGCTATGAGGGGGCACAGTACAAGTCCCCAAGATATAACAATGATAAAGAGCTCATTCAGGGGGCCTTTGTAAGCCAAGGCAAGCTTTTAGATTGACCTGGAGCAGTTCGAACACTTTGAGTGGATGTCTATTTTTCGTCCTATTAGCTAAGAGCTCTTAAGAGAGAACTTTAAATTTTGAGATGTGTATTGTCTTGAATTCTACTGAGTCCTGTCTCAAACACCACAGTCTTCTATCTGCATCCTAGAGCGTCCTAGGTTGGGGATGGGAAGGGAGGCAGGTGTCTATAGCCTACAGCAGCCTAGGGGGTATCCTGCATCCTGCAGATGGATCCGAAACAAATCAGAGTGGGATTAACTTGTCTGTCTCCTGAATTGTCTCCAACCGCTAAAGCTGCGTGGGCCGCACCTGCCAGGGTGGCTTCGGGTTACTAGTTGGTGTTGAGCTAGAGGCCTTGTCCCAGCTCTGGGTGGATGGACCAGGCTGGCTACCTGTCAGGGTGCGGAGGTTCACTGGCTGGATATCTTAAAGGAACACAGTGAATATAAACGGCACCATTCTCACACACACACCCATCCCCTACTATTTCTTTCTTCCTTTTTGTAAAAACATTTACAAGGAACCTAATTTCAGATTGTGGAAGTAAATTTCATGGTAGGATATATTTTACAAAACATGTAATCTTTCCAGGCCGGAAGACTTTTAATTAAAACCATACTTTGACAAGTTGAGTTTCAAAGCAGAGTCACACCGGCACGGAAGGCTAATTCATATTCAAGATATAGTCTGTAATTCAAGTTGTTTGAAAACTCGGGCCAGTTGGAACAAAGCGCTGCTGGTCTGGTTACCTGCTCAAGGACTTGTGGACTCTTGAGTCCATATTGGAACAGAAAGGAGTGCCTATATGTCCATCCAAGGTTCAGGCACTCTCCTATGGAGTATATCAGCAGTGGGAAAGAGATGGGGGTAGGGTGGGGTGGGGAGAGGAAGAGAGAGAGAGAAAGAGAGAGAGAGAGAGGGAGAGGAGAGGGGGAAAGGGAGAGAGAGAGAGAGAGAGAGAGAGAGAGAGACCTTAGAGAAGGACTCCAGAGGTCAGGCGGACCTTAGGAGGCTCCCAAGTAGAGCAGTTCCCCTCCCCTAGAGGGAAGACTTCTGAGAGACCTTGATCTTCCTTGATCCTACTGGCCAGTACTAGACAAAGGGACTCCCATAGTACCCCAGTTCTGATGATCCAAAGCCTGAGGTGTGGTGGTTTGTCTGTTTAGCTGATTAATGGACACAGCCCTCCTTGTCCTCGTGGACAAAGCTCTGAATGGCACTGCCTTTTTAAGTAATTGCCCTCAACAATGTTTAGAAATTGAACAAATCAGAGTGGGTTAGCCCCTTGTGGGAAGGAACTCTCCCCTCTCTCCCCCTCCTTTCTCTCTCCCCCCTCCCTACCTTTCCCAGCTCTGTTATAAATGATTATGGGTGGGAAGGATCTGTAGGTACTTGGCATCTACAAATGTGAGACAAAGAGATCTTGTAGGACTCTGCAGGTTAGGAGGGGGAGGTCCCAGGAAATCACAGTTTCAGAGGAAGAAGCTGTGGTTGGTGCTGGATTTTCTGGTTCTGATCTGGAGCCCACACCTCAAGTGATCCTCTCCAGATGCCTAACCTGCTGCTGTAAAAGCCTAACATAGAAAGAGGCCAGGCTGTGGGTTTGTGACTTGTGTTCCTTTAATTATCCTTGAAATGTCAGGGAAATCTTTTTCACGTATCTCAACCACCCATGGCACTGGCAAAGAGGAGCTGTGCTTCAATGAGTAGCAATAAAATAATTGATTGGATGATAAGATCTTTTCCTTGCCCTATATTTCATTTTAAACACACGATTATTTTACTATTTCTTAAAAGACAAATGTAAGTCTTTTATAAGAAGAACACCCCAAATCCAAAGTGTTTCAAAGAATATTTTAGGCTAGGGTGGTAGAACACATGCCAGGCCTTTAGTTCAGTCCTGACCTTACATGGCTGAAGTCAGCACTCTGGTTTTATTGGTTTGGGTTTATTAAGAAAGCTTACTATTTTGCGAAGACAATCTCAAAGCACAATTGTGAAAAGAATGGTTGCAGACAGAAGGTACAAGAAAGCATTTCTGAAGACTGAGTGGAATTCTCCCTTTTTGAAATGGATATGAATATTGAATGATATAAGCTATATGCAGACCAAATAGTGGGCAAAACTCAAATAATAGTGGATTTCTAGGAACACGTAGGACCCTGAAGCCACCTTTCCGTGGCCCACATTTTGAAGGGTTGTAATTACACTTTAGCATGTTGTAATTGGGCTTAACTGAGGGTGGGGAAAAAACAGAGGCACTTCTGGAGTCTTTCTAAGCATCACACTGTGTGAGCTGAACATAAGATCCTGTGTTCTCAGCCATGTTCATCTGCCGCTTAATCCTATGTTGGAACTTGTGAGTTACACAGAAAGAGGAAGCTGCAAGTGACAATCCCCTCCTGCCTTATTGCAGCCCTAAGAACAAGCAGCTTTCCAGCTATAGGGTATGAATCTTCTTAGGTGTTAGAGGCCCATTTTAGGCAGCACATGCTGGAAGGACAAAATGGTGAGCGGAGGATGAGGAAGGAGCCTCATAATGGCCAGCAAGGTCTACAATCAGGGCAAACAGCAACGCTGGTGTGCAGAAGGAGTGGGCAGTAATGTTTCCCAGCTGGCCCACCCCTTTGTAGCCCTAGGAATCAACCTTGTCATTTTCAGCTTGGAAGGAGTTAGGAGAGGCCCAGACAGGGTGGAAATCCTGTCATGTATTTACCTTTTCTAGTTCTCTGCCTTTCTATAATTAGCCCCATTTCACAGATGTGAAGGCTAACATATGGATCTCAGACCACAGCCCTCTTTGGTGTCTGGGCAAAGGTGAGAGATGAAACACAGGTATTCCAGCTTCCTATCACCCTGGTAGCCATGTGTGACTGGGGAAAAAGTGGGCTTTGAGACTAGTTTTCTAAGACAGGCACCTGCAGGTAATGTTTGTGTTTTTGTGAGGCTCATTGGGTCAATTAAGGAGATGTGACTTTAGGCAACAGCAATCGCAGACTTTCCGTAGGCTCAAAAATGTCTCCTGCCTTTAACTTTTTCTCAAATTCTGAATACTTTAACCCTTGCTTGTAGTAAATATATTTGTAGTTCTAAAATGTGTCTCCCGCAGAGATCTTCACTATCTAGGTGAGGATCAATACTAAAACACCCTTTTTATTTTTAAAATGGGTTTTAAAGGCCTATTGTGGGGAAAATGAGATGTCATTGTGACCCCTGAGGATCAGGAAAAGCAGGATTCTATTGGTGACAGTGCCTGGGGCTGCGCAGGAGTTGGCTCACGTGTATACCCTTGCACGCAAATCTAAGGCATGCGCGTTGTAGCCTTCCAGTACCACTTCCGTCTAGTTGTTGTGATCATGGCTTCCAGGTGCGCAATAATTAGATTTCTTTATTAAAGGTTCCCCCAATCATCACCTGCTTCTAAGGTTCCAAGCCTCTAGGGTTCCAAGCCTCACCCACCCGCCTTGTGCTTTGCCCTCTTGGGCCAGATGTTGGGCCAACTTCTTCATAGTCTGCCCAAATTTTAGGATCCAGTGTATCCTTTTTCACCAACTCTTTCCCTTTCCCTTTGATTGACTTTCAAGGACACAAAAACCCAGTTTCCTGTTAGTTGTAGGCCCCTTCTTCATAACCCCTCTCCCCAGGCACATCATCTCTCAATGAAAACCACAATTCCTCACGCAAAAGCGTTGCTACACGTGCCTTGGCACAACCTCCCAGGCATGTTGATTTAAGTTCAAAGCACAGAACATGGCTGATTAAGAACTGAACAAGCACTCCCTACACCTGAAGGCAAGAGCTTGGAACCGCTAAGAAGTGTGTCTGGAGTCAGAGTCAGCTGCCTCCAATGGATGGGTGGATAGCGCTCTTAGTCCCCTACTATGTTCCCAACCTCTTGATGAAGGACTTAATTAAGGGACAGCTACTCGGGGGTCCTACATCCCTCAGAGACAGAGACTTCAGAAATCCCTCGACTGGAGTGGGGGAATGGCCTCTTCCAGAGTGGTACATCCCTAGGTGAGAAATAACCACTGGTGCATTTGAAGCTTCCAGCAGGAACTCTTGGGGCTTCTGATAGAGCTGGCCCACAGGCGTCTGGGCCTCGGGGCCTGAACCGCGCCTGCACTCGCGTTAGGGGCCTCTCAGTAGCCCTTTCTTCTGGGTATCGCTGGTAGGGAGCTCCTTCGGCTTCAGTCTCTTGGTTTACCAATGGGTTCTTGTTTTTCTACCAGAAACCACCTACCCCGATCCCCCTTCCCCCTCACCCAATCTTCACCTGAAGGGAAAGATAAGGATTTGATTCTCTGATATGAAGAATGCGAATAATTGTTGCACCATGTAACTTCCTACGTCTTGGTTTTAATTTTCACTGAACCAAACAAAGATATTTGCAATTTTAAAATAAGCACTCGATTTAATAAATGGGAACATTGTACAGGGATGACTGTGTGCCCCCTCCACCCCCTTCAGCAGACGTTATTAGCTCTGACAGCGTGCCGTTCAGGTTTGAGAGAGGATTTTGTAAAGGGATGACAGACAGGAAGGCCAGCAATCATGGACTCCTTGGCTGAAGCTTTTCTTTCTTTCTTCTTTTCCTTTCTTTTTTCTTTCCTTTTCTTTTCTTTTCTTTCTTTCTTTTTTTTTATCAGAATGTTCTGTTCGATGCCATTTATCCTTGATGATAGAAAATTGCGCTGTTGCCAGGACGCCGCCGCCGCTGAAATAGAGGGCAGGAGCCGCGTTTCCATTTTCCGACTTGAAAGCTATTCAAATGAATTTGCAGAGTGGGGGGAAAGTCTCTCGCCATAAACAAATGAGAATAAATCGAGTTCCCCTTTCTATTCTCTCCTTTAAATGGGAGATTCTTCATTTCCCATAGAAAGAGTTTTGTTCATCAGTGTTTAGGAATACCTAGGAGATCATGGAAGCCAAAACAGGATTTATTTTGAGACTCCTTAAGTGACTAACCGCATAAACACTTAAAAAGAAGTATGTGTCTAAATACATATGAAGTATAAGAAGTATATATACATAGATAACATACAGACCCATCTTTACACAACTCCAAGTACAATGCTAGGTAAACCCAGTAGCATTTCAATGGAATATAATTTGCAAGCAACACTACTTGCTATGTATATGAACCTCTCTCTAGTTACACATCTATAAATGTTGTTAGATGGGGAAAATTTTAGAGCCCTCTCTATCATGTTATGTATTTCAGTATGCTGTGCCTTTTTTAAAAAATTGAATTTGGTATCTCTTAGCTAATTTAAATGTTTTCCTCTCTAAACAAAGTTACATAAACAAAAGTCTTTTTTTTTTTTTTTTTTTTTTTTTTTTAGTTAATTTTCCAAATACACCTTTCTTTAGAGTCTTTTTCTACACTGGGAACTGCGAGCTGAAAGAATCAGTTTAAAGAATTGATGTCCTGCTCCTCTAAAAGATATAAGGAAGAGTTTGCACTTTGTTTCTTTCAACTTTGCTAGTTTGCTAGTTTACAAGTGTTTGCTAGAAACACTTCACTAGTTTCAAAAGATCATATACTGAAACTCAAGGGATCATCACCAAAATGTGACATTTAAAAAATGAAAATTGAATAAATATAACCCATAACCAACCTCTCTTTCCCTCCTTCCCACTCTCCCTCTCCCTCCCAGTCTCCCTCCCCACTTCCCCATGGGGACCTTCATTATGTTTTAATGATTAAATACCTTTCATTGAACTCTAACTGATGTTTCTTGGTAATGTAGTAGGTTAGAAAGATCCCAGCAATATAAAGGCCTTTCAATGCAACAGCTAATCTGATTTGAGAGTCATCTGGTATTAAGAAACAAACCCCACAGTTTAGATCTCCTCCATTTAAAAATGCTAGCAAGTTCTGTCTCTCAGACTATTGTGTTTTAGGGGTACAGAGCTGTTCTATAGACAAGCCAAAGTTGGGCAAACCAGGGCAGCACAAAGGGGTAAAAGGTGACCATGATATGTTGAACTTTGCCAGTAGGGTGATCCAGGCAGCTGTGATACAGGGCGCAGAATAATTCAAGCTAGCTATAGGAAATTCCCTTTTAAAATATTAGCATAATAATGAGAAAAGTAAGAAGCCAAATAAAACTAGGAACTGGTCCTATGAAGTCGAATGCACTTGCGTTCATTACAGGGAGTGTTCGGGTGTGTGGAGAGTCCCTTTCCCAAATTCATGGCCTGGGGAATGTGTTCAGAAGAGCCCTACTTGGCAGGAGGTTTTCCACTTGAAACAGCTCAGAATTTCTCCTCTAGAGACTAACTTGGGGCTCTCAGAGAGACTCTGGAGCCTCAGAAATCAAAGCCTTGTAGAGGGTGCTACAAAACCTGGGACCCTTTCCCCAACTTCTGCACCTATTGTACCGGAAACACACTGGCTCTAAGCCCTTGCGGGATCCTCAGTATAGACTGTCAATAGGAGGTGAAATCATCTATAGTGTCCAGGCGGTCCGGTCCTTTAGGGGTTCTCCCCTTGTAGGGTTGTGCCAAGACCTTTTTTCTGGTCAATTCTGGGATATCTTCCATTCTAGACATTTACTAGGCTTTAGCTACGCTGGAGGCTGGACGTCTCTGCTGTGCGGCTCCAGCTGGGCGGAGGTAGAATGCAGTTACAGAGGTTCAGGCCTTGCATCTCTAACCTGGTTCCTCTGGTGGGGTGGGGTGTAGGCGTTGACCCCTCCTGTTATGGGAGCCTCTTGGTGCAGCTAGGTCAGTGGAGCTGTGGGAAAGTTGAGCACTGGAACTATGTAGCAGAGACTGTGGGATCACTTCCTTAGGTTTACAGAACCCCATCCCCCATTCCCGAGATCCTGTTCTGCAGGGAGTTTCAGAGTCCACTTATAGCCGCTTGTTTGAGCTACACTGTGGCACGCTCTTCCACGTAATGCAACTAAAATCAGTCAAGTTTGGAGGAGGGAAGCGCGCCCCACGCCCCAACCCTATGGGGCATGTAAGCTAAGCATTACATATGAAATTTTTTTTTTTCTTCACCTTCTGGGATCCCAGGAATATGGACTTGCTTTTTTCTTCAACGAAAGAACAAGCAATTCTGAAAGGCTGTAGAACCACTCACCCTTTAGGGGTTCCAGTATCCAGGAATGTCCCATGCAGGGCAAACACAAAAGCTCACATTTTGATATTTTAAGAGATTTTTCTCCCTTTAAAAATCCTTCTTGTAAATGCCTGGTTGTAGCGACGGGGAAAGTGCTTTCCTGTGAAAACATGCAGCAGGGGTCTCTTTCCTTTTCATACGTATGAGCAGCGGCAAAAACATTCCAAATGGGCTAGAAGGTCATTTATGGAGACTATGAAGATGATGACATTTGGGGGCCAGCCTCCTCAACTAGCCAAAAGCCTTGCCTTAGAAAAGGAGGGGGGAAAAAAAAAGCAACTGTGTTGAAAAGGTACTTTAAATTCTGCATTTGCCTCCCAAATTCCAAGTAACATTTTGCAATTAGAGAACCCTTATGCTATTAACCCACCTCACTCAAGGTTTGTCTCGCTTGTGCTCTGGGACGGCATTTGTATTTACTGCCTAACTCTCCAGGGCTGTGAGGTGTGCCATGCAAACAGTAAAGAGTCACACTAACCCTGCTTTGATCTCAGAATCCAGGTCATAGCAGACACTAGGTCACCACTCAGGGGCTGTTAGAAAAATGAGCCCTCTCTCTCTCTCCCTTCCTTCCTTCCTTCCTTCCTTCCTTCCTTCCTTCCTTCCTTCCTGAAATCTTCCTTGGATTCAGAATATCCACCCCAAGTTGAGAAACTACAGAGTATGAATATGACTATGACTAAGTTGTGATGTCAAAGCAGGGCAATTAAGGCTGGATGGAAGCCTTTTTCTTTTTTTTTTTTTTTTGTCCTGCAGATGTAGAGAATAGAGTTAATGTATTCACCATGTCTACCTGGTTATTTACATAAATCCATGCTCACCCAAACAACCTCCACAGGAACTTCCTGCCTGAAAATGAAAAAGAAAGTTCTTTCTATGTTTTTTAACTCCTAAGTACTGTAAGCATAGAATAATAGTAGTTAATCTTCTTAGATAATTTGAGACTTAAAGATTAGGAGACTACATGGACAATTTCAAATTTCAAGTCTGAGTGCTTTGGCTAAGCAATGCCTAGGAGATGACAGATGTGATAAAAGAACTGCCAAAGAATAGACTATAGAACTAAAAGGGGCGATGTTGTATGTGGTGTGTGTGCATGCATATGTGTGGCTTGGAAAGAAATCATAGTTGCAAACCTCATTCAATCCAAATGAGTTTCTAAACAAACAGCTACAGTATTTTATACTACCTGATATATATACACACAATATCAAATTTCACTGTGCGTATATGTATACAGGTAAATTTTATAGTATGTTTCAATCCAGCTCATTCATATAACACACACACACACACACACACACACACACACACACACGAGTTAATCACTTGGCATAGTTAAATATGGCTGAGCCACACACACACTCAAGTGATGTGTACATAATCATAAGCATTTGTGCTATCTACATACCTTCCCTCTCATTTCCTAATTTTCTGTCATCACTTGGGCACTATGTTGAAAGAGGCTTCTTATGAAGCTGTAGCTACCACAACCTTCCTTCCTTTGGAGTTTGCAGCATGGAAGGAACATATGAAGATATTTGAGTTTGTTGAGAGAGAGAGAGAGAGAGAGAGAGAGAGAGAGAGAGAGAGAGAGAGAGAGA
>JADRCD010224491.1:0-18780 GCA_019843815.1 Montemys delectorum | reverse complement strand
AGAGAGAGAGAGAGAGAGAGAGAGAGAGAGAGAGAGAGAGAGAGAGATTCCACTGCAAATCCTCATTATTAAGTCGGTTTTCATCTAACCATAATGGGCCAGTCTTGATGACAGCCCAAATCACTAACACCCAGGCTACCTAAACCCTTTTACAAGCAGGACAAAGTACATTAAATTGCTGTGAATCAAACATGCTCTTTCGCATTGACTTTGTCCACTGGTTTGAGAACAAGGCTTGGGAAGCACTCGAACGTATAGACCGAGGGACCTCTAAGAGAAAGAAGACGAGTGAGCAGTACTCATGGTTATTTAGATGGAGATTTTTTTTGGGGGGGGGGCCCTAAGGTGTCTTTTTTGTTTTGTTTTGTTTTGTTTGTTTTTGTTTTTGTTTTTCGAGACTGGGTTTCTCTGTGTAGTCCTGGCTGTCCTGGAACTCATTCTGTAGACCAGGCTGGCCTCGAACTCAGAAATCCTCCTGCCTTTGCCTCCCAAGTGCTGGGATTAAAGGCATGAGTCACCACTGCCCGGTCCTAATGTGTCTTCTGAATTGTTGAAGATACTTCTAGAGTCAGTGTTTTCTGTCTTCTAGTCTCCCTTTTTTTTCCTGGATTATTCCTCTGAGTTTGATTCTAGAGAACTTGCAGTGGACACAATCAAGATATCTGTTCCTAAGATGTTGGGGGTGTTGTGTTTAAAAACAAAGACAAACACACTTCATTAGGTATCATAGGCACGATCATTTGGGTGATGTGTAGCTGAGGATATCTCGTTTGTAGGACCTGATTAGTTCACGGTCCTACCTTACAGCTTAGCATAGCTCTGAGTTCACTAAAGTTGACTTTACACAAAACTTGAAGTTAAAACTTTCTCCATTTAAAAGCAACAAATGTTGGTTACTTGTTGGTCATTAAACATGGCAATAAACATTCCACTTTAATTATATCTAGAGTTTTGTTAGAAACGACAATCTTTTCAGTCCCTCCTGCCCCACTCAACCTAGATCTCAAGAGTCCCATGCATATGGAAGAAAGAATAGACCTCCTTGTCTTTTTAATTAAAGTTTATACAGCTCGTAGAAAGTAGTAATTTTCTAGAAAATTCAATCACGTTAGATCGCTGGAGTTCCACCCTTCTGCCTTTTACATGGTTCTAAGCAAATCTTGCCCTTTAAAAACCGTCAATTATGAAGCAAAGATTGCTGGGAAATTCTGAACTGAAGACATCAGGTTTAGGAATCTGATTCCTGCTTTATGAGAGTAGATATAATAATGGAGCTCACCATGTATGTGTGGTGTGGCAACCATGTTGGATTCTGTGTGGTGTATCTGAGTGACACAAGACAGTTCTCATTTCTGGAAATCACATCACTGGTTTTTTTTTTTTATTCTCTTCTGAGAGTAGTGACTTGTGGATAACAGGCTTTCTCTCTCTCTCTCTCTCTCTCTCTCTCTCTCTCTCTCTCTTCAAAATATTAATTGATTTATATATTAAGCATATGAGTTTTTTGTCTGAATGTATGTACGTGTGTATACCATGTGCCCTGGCCATCATGTCTTCCCAGTACCATGACCGGTGTCCCTCTGGAACTGCTGTTAGAGATGGCTGTGAGCTGTGGTGTATGTAGAAGCTGGAAACTAAACCCTGGGCCCTCTGCCAGAGCAGTAAATGCTCTTAACCACTGAGCCATCTCTCTAGCCCCAGAAAGTACTCTCTTAAATCATCTTTTTTTTTTTTTAACAAAGGTGGAAATCAAATTTAGTTAGTGGTAATCAAGTATCGATCCAAAGGATTAAAAAAAAAATTGCCAAAGAATAGAAGTCATTTCTCAAAAACCAAAAACCTATTAATGCTAACTTTTAGGAGAATTACCTAAATTCCTTAGTGGTTTCTTGTTGCCTCCAGAAAAAACAAGCCCCTTATGCTAGAATCCCTGGGAGGTAGTGGAGTGCTCTGAGCAGTGTGGTCCCTGGAGGTGACTGCTAGGCACTACTGAACAAGTTATGTTGATTTCTTAGGCCACAGCTTCCTTTCAGAGCAATCGAAATACTGATGACCGGAATAGAACCAATTGACACTATGACTATAAAATTAGACAAGAGAAATGCCCGGGAAGTTCTTAGCAAAGGGTGGTGTGGAAAGAGAATGTTCAAAGAGTATAAGGTAATACTTAACACAAGCATCAAATGGGGTTTCATCAAGACTTATTAGTTTATGCTTTCAGATGCTACCCCTCCTGCTCTGGGAAGTCTCTAGGGCTCACTGCTCCTTGTCTAACTTCAAACCTCTCCAACTCAAGTTATATAGACCCTGAAAAATCTGATGCTTCAACTTAAGTTCTTGGTTTCAAGCCCGCCAAGCACATATTGCTTGCTTCTTTTATAGCATTTTACAGGTTTTGTTGTAATTATTGCTTTCCTGTCTCCTTCCTTGGAACATAAATTAAAACATTTATCTTTTTTAGAGCTCACAACTGAGTCTGATGAGGAGTAAACACTGTGAAACAGCCTGTCTTTTACTTTCTGCCTTGGATATACTTATAAATTAGTTGTAACGGGATGGAGTCTTCTAAGTTTAATTTTCTTTACATAGAAAATGGCATCAATTCTTTAAGGAGAGTGGTAAACAGAACATATTGTTCCCATGAGTAACTTTGTGAGAGAGTTTTAATTGTGGCTTTGTAGTAAATTGGTGTTTCCAGAACAAACTTTCTTTGGAGACTTTCCTATTTTAATTGAAGACCTTGTGGACAAGTTGGGTTACCTGTCCACTCCTCGGGCACATGGTTGAGATGCATGGTTATTACAATGCTTTATATGAGTGTTAATAGGTATATTTTAGCTCTATAGTGCTCTGGCCAAATGGGCTACCAAGAAATTGGAGTAAGTCATATCCTTGAATGAAGGTCCTCTGTATTTGTAAAAGTAGTTAATAGAAGAACTCCCTTCTCTCTTCCCTCCCCGAGATCTCATAGCACTGGCTGCATGAGAACTCACTGTGTAGCCTTGACTATAAATTTGAAATCTTGCTCCAGCTTGCTATGATGGAGTGGGCCACCATAAACATCTCAAAAGAGAATTATGTAAACTTCCCTCATTGGCTCCTTGAGTTTGAATAACTCAAGCAGAAATACAAGAAAGCTTCATTATTATGAAAGGCTCAATTGAGGACAGACCAGGATAAAACATGTATGTGCAAATTGTAGAACACTAGGTGGGTACAGTGGCTAATGTCCGTAATCTCAGCACTGTGGTGGTTGAGACAGGAGGACTGTCAAATGTTTGAAGTCTTTCTGGGCTGCATAGTGAATTCCATGCCAGCTAGGGTTCCACTGTGAGATCTTGTCTCAAAACTAAATCAAAGAAATTCAAAACAAAAACAAAATTATAGAATGCTATTATCAATAGAGCAGAACACATTTCTACTAGGCAGGCATAAAGGCTCTTCGTCTGAGATTCTTAACTGGTCTGCTTCATACGTAGGGCAGAACTCCTGGTAATTATTTCATTAATCTCCAGAAGCAGTGGTTACTGGAGTGTTTGAAAGCAGTTTGTTTTCTTAAGAAGATTAATCACCCCCTGCAAGGCTAATTTAATTACATTGTAAACTCTCTTTCTTCCACCAAAGGAACAGTTAAACCAATTCTCCATCATGGATTATTAAGTGTGTCAAAGGCATACGGTCCACATCAACGAACTTTCGGAATAACTTACAAATATTTGCATTCAGTGATTAAAAAGGATGATTTCCTCCTGTTCTGGTCTTGTGAATTGCAGGGAATGTTTATGATCTTCCTTAAAGAAGAAAAGAAATTAAAACAAAATTATAAAAGAAGGTAAAGTTTCATTTCTTTGTGAGAAAGTCGAGTTTCCACTGTCAATGAAGACATCTTGGCACTCTTGGCCTGAAGGAAGTACAGGTGTGGCTTGGTTGCGTATCCAAAGAGTTGGGCCTCACAGGTTTTCCATCTCTGTCACCTCTTTTATGACACTTCCAATTTGTTTATACTCTGCACCTTTCCATGAATGATTTGAAGTGGGTTTAATAACAGACATGTAATAGAAACAAACAATTCACTCTGCCCACACTCATTTCTAAGTCAACCTAAGGATTTTCTCCCAGCTGGCTGACCAAGATATTTCTGCCAAAGAAACATTCACTAGGGAGTTTTATTATTAATACAACAACACGCATAAAACCCTCTGTACTTTCTCTTACCCATGTAGACAATTGGTTCAGACAAAGACAACCTTCTTGCACAAATTCAGTTTTTGTCCCATAAATATGGCCTACTGGTCCATCTTAGAACCCTGGTGAAGACACACAAGTGAGCTTGTGCAGCCTCTCTTGGCCACCTACCCCATGTGGTTACTGAAAGGATAGTGTGAAAATGTTTTATTGTTTCAGGTTGGACCTACCAAGCTTGTCTCTGGATTTTTATGCCTGAGTACCTAAAAAAAGAACTCCAAGAAAAATACAGCTCAAACCACCACATTTTGCTTTCCTTCAGGTTCAAACCCTTTAAAGCCACCACATTTTGTATGGTTTCCACCCCACACTGTAAGTTGGCGTGAGGTGATGTAGATTCCTTAGAAAACATAGAACAACCCTGACCGTGTGTCAATGAACCTGGCAGTGGCTTGGACCCTAAGTGACACGGACTGAATTCTTAGCAATGGTTCTTTTATTTTCATCCCACTGAACTATCCCACCACCTAGCTTGCAACATGGAGCCAGGCTGTTGTCTCGGTTAGTCACTCTTCGTCTCTGACATCTTCCTCATAGTTGCATTGTCTTGGACCTTTAGCAAACTTCTCAGCACTTATCTTTCCATGTATCACTTTGAGATGAGTCAGATGGATCTTAAAGAATGCATAGGATACGAGATTGTACGTTTCTTCTGGGCAGGCACGACCACTCGCTAACAGTTTAGACAAACACACAGAATTTTTGTTCTGTGACAATGATACTCCATGATCATTGCGTCTTCATCTTCTAAGTAGCTCACGAATAGCAGACATTCAGTAAGAATTGGTGATAAATCAGTACATGGAACAACTAGTCCTATATCTTTCTAAATTTGATCTCCATGAGAGCTGGCTCAAAAGGGGAACACGCCTCCATTGTTGGTAACAGTGCAAACTTGTACAATTATTTTGGAAATCAATTTGGCAGTTTCTCAGAAATTTGCGAATACCTCTACCTCAAGACCCAGCTATAGCACTCCTGGGGATGTACCCAAAAGATGCTCCACCATCCCATAGGGACATTTGCTTAACTATGTTCATAGCAGCTTTATTCATAATAGCCAGGAACTTGAAACAACCTAGATGTTTCTCAACTGAATAATGGATAAAGAGAAAGTGGTATATTTATACAATGGAATGGAAAGACAAAGACACAGAGGCAAATTGATGGAACTTGAGAACATCATCTTGAGTGGAGGTAACCTAGTTCTGAAAGGACATGCACGGCACATACTCAACTTGTAAATAGTATTAGCCATAAAATACAGGATACTCATTCTACACTCTAGAGACCCAAAGAAGCTACACAAGAAGGAAGGCACAAGCAAGGATGCTTGAAACTCATTTAGAAGAGGAAATGAAATAGTCACAGAAGGCAGATGGAGGGAGAGAACAGAGTGGGAGAGGCAATGGAGAGGGAAATGGGGGGGGGGGGGGCTCGGGATCAGGTGGGGGGAGGGACAGGGGAGATGGCCACATGGCCATGGGAATGAATGGAAATCTGAAACTGACAGGGGTGGGGAGGTAGAAGCATCTCTAGGACCTGATAGAGACCTGGGATATGGGAGGTGCCCAGGAATCAGTGGGGGTGACCTTAGTTGTGACTCCCAGCATTGGTGGTATGGAACCTGCAGAGGCCACCTCATAAAGCCATGCAGGAACCCCAGTGGGGTGAAAGGGACACCAACTCACCCACAAAACTTTTGACCCCAAATTTATCCTGTCTACAAGAAATGTAGGCACGGGGGATGGAGCAGAGCCTGAGGGAATGGCCAGCTAATAACCAGCCCAACTTGTGACCAATTCTACCCACAGCAAGCACCAATCCCTGACAATATTAATGTTACTCAGTTATGCTTGCAAACAGGAGCAAGTTGTCCTCTGAGAGTCTCCACATAGCAGCTGACTCACCAGATACAGACACCCACAGCCAAACAGTGGATGGAGCTTGGGGACTCTTATGGAAGAGTAGGGGGAAAGACTGCAGCCCCCAAAGGGAATATGAGCTCTATAGAAAGACCAACAGAGTCAACTAATCTGGACCCTTGAGGCTCTCAGAGTCTGAACCATCAACCAAAGAGCAAACATGGGCTGGATCCAGGCCTTCTCATATGTAGCAGATATGCACCTTTGCCTTCATGTGGGTCCTGAACAACTGGAGGGGGTCTATCCCAAAAGCCTTTGCCTGTCCGTGGGATATGTTGTTCTAGCTGGGCTGTCTTGTCTGACCTCAGTAGGAAAGGATGCTCCTAGCCTTGCAGAGACTTGATGCAGAGCCACACGGTGGGGGAATATCCAGGGGGAAGGAAGAGAGTATGAGGGGAAGGATTGTGGGAGGGAGTGACCAGGAGGAGAGGCAGTGAATGGGATGTAAAGTGAAAAAAAAAAAACCAAAAAAACGAGCTGTCTAACTCTGTAGGTAATACAATATCTGGCCCCTGACTTCAGTTTTTTGTTCGTTTGTTTTGGTTTGTTTGTTTTTGTTTTCAATAGGGTTTTTCTGTGTAGCCCTAGGGCCAGAAATCTCACTTCATAGATTAGTCTGACCTTGAACTGAACTCAGAGACCTGCCTGCCTCTGGCTTCCAAGTGCTGGAATCAAAGGCATGCACCACCACACTTAGCTCTTTTTTGTTGGAGACCAATGCAGCCAGAGTCTGAGATTTTTCATTCTTGATTTTCCAGGTGGCAATTATGTAGTAGGGCATCTAAAGGGTAAGGCAGGGGTACTGTTGTCAACTTGTAATTTGTTAAGGAAAGAACCGTCGTGACATTCAGCTGTGAGGATGCTGTAAGGGAATGGGGATGATATCTATATATTTATCTATATTTGTGCTAAATTATCAATTATGTTTATTATTGCTACTACTATAAAATTATGAGTGTTCTTATTTTAAGATCTAGGAGCCATGTGGACTTAAAAGTACTGTTGACTCTGTCCTCATTGATTACATCAATTGTCTTCTTTTCAAAGTTCTCAGAACTTTCCTGGGATTTTACTATGTTTCTCCTTGGCTCAAGTATGCACCTCTCAGAAAAATGATTCATGGAAAATTCAGAACTGGGTGGGTGATACTAACACATGGTCTACTCACGTTTATCTGTTTGGAGCTATGACTGAAGTCATGGTGATTATATTCTTAGTATCTTATCTAAAAAATATCTTTATTTATTTATTTTTATTAGTGTGTGTGTTTGCTTGTATGATGTGTGTGTGTGTGTGTGTGTGTGTGTGTGTGTGTGTGTGTGTGTGTGTGGGATGTCCCATGGTTTACATGTAGAGGTCAAAGGACAAATTTCTGGAGTCCATTCTCTCTTTCCATCCTCAGGTGGGTTCTAGGGGTCAAACCCAGATCACTAGAATCACACAGGAAGAGTCTCTACTTGCTGACTCAACTTAAGTCACCATCACAGTCCATCTTTTGGTTACCCTTGCAACAGAAGGAGATGCTTTGGTCCTGAGAAAAAGCAGGTCTGAGAGAGACTGAGCCAAGGATGAACATTCACATGCCTGTTCCCTCCAATTCCATTTTGAAAGTGGATTATCTCTGCTACTTGCTTATCTGATTTCTTCCATCTACCTCTGGCCTCAGGCACCAGGACAGACAGTGGTAAACTATTCACTCTCCTGCTAGTCACTTCTTCTACTCTTTGGCCAGACAAGGTAAAAAAATCCTTCCAATCCTAGCCAGGATTGTTTTCAAAGGTATAGAATTTTGGCTTTCTATGCAATTTGGGGAAACATGGGAAGAGTCACCTTTATCTACTTTAGAATTCTGCACCTGTCTTTTTAGTAGTTGGAATTGAGTTATTTGACTCTTCTGAGCTCCAGTTGCAAAGTACATAAAGGAGAGATAATTACAGTCCCTACTGGACTGAGTGGTTATTAGGATTAAGTGATTTATTACACAGAATTTGCCCGGATGTAGCAAGTGGTCAATACATGACAGACATCATTGATTGTTCCTATCAAAGACTAAAACAGAAGATCTTCTTTTTAAACAGAATTTCTGAATGTTTTCATCCACAAACACTCTTAGATGGCTTGTATCATACTTGAAAACAGTGAGAAGAACTATGGCAGAAATGTCTCTACTCCTGGCTGGTCACATTCCTAGCTCCTCCTCTAAATGTCCAAGTTCTGGTTTAACTGGAAGTTGGAATTAGGACATTCTGGCACCTTCTAACAATGCAGCCTGGACTAGAGCTGATGGAAGATGAGGGAGATCCTGCCTAATACCAACTCAAGTTGCCTCTGGCCTTCCTACCCAACTTTCCAGGGCTGGCTGTAGAGGCTGTGGGTTTCGAGCACCGCACAGATGGTGGGTGTGCCTACTGCCTGAGGCCCTGCTGGGTACCTAGCCCTGCCCCCAAACTTCCAGTGCTCTTCTGGCTCAACCAGAAGTTCAGGTGTGAGGTGGACCTGGTGTTGGCCTGGAAGAGTGGGCGGAGTACAATGGAAAACACAATGAATGAAGAGGCTCTGGAGAATTGTGTGTGTCTCTGTGTGTGTTTGTGTGTGTGTGTGTGTGTGTGTGTGTGTGTGTGTGTGTGTGCGTGTGTGTGCGTGTGTGGTGTTTTGGTTTTGTTTGGTTTTACTTCCTATCATCTTATCCCTTATATGTACTTTAAAACTTTCCAATGGATTCAATCCATTGAGGAGAGCTAGGGCTACTGGAGATAAGTTGTGGGGAGGGATGGGAAGAACCAAGGGGATCCTCCTTCTAGAAGGCTCTCTTCTTCACTGTCTTTTTGCCATTTTAGCCTTTCTTGAATGAGCAGCCATGTCTGGCTCTCACACAAAGAGAAGCTGAGCATCATAGACCGAGGAGCTTCCGAGTTCTTATCTTTTCACAATCTCTTGCTCTCCTGATGCTCTCCTGATCCTATACTCTATTTCAAAATCCATTCTCTTTTTCCTTAGAGCATAGAAAATGAGAGCTTTACAACTAATGCTCAAAACATGAATGTGAGAGAAAGTCCAGAAGGAAATAGGGGACGGGGGAGCATAGCTATAAAAGACCATGGGAAAAGAGGGGAGGAAGGCAGTTAGCCCCTACATTGCTATCAGGAAGCTCTGATCAACACACAACAGGTAGTGTGCTTTCTTCTCAATTTCATAAAGAACTTGGAGATCACAGCAGGGATAGGGAGGCCATGTGAAAAAAAAAATAGACCTCTGAAAACTTAATGAGGATGCTGTAGAACTCAAAGTGTTGTGGGACTCATGCAGACACATCAGACGAATTCACAGTATATCTAGGTACTGCTAATAATGGCTAATAGTTTGATAACATTGCTGATTTTTAATTCCAGATACATTTCTTGGTGATGGCTGTAAAGCTGTTTTCAACAGATGAATTCAATCTATAGGTTTGGTGTTAAGCAGGCTTTATTTTTGAAGCATTTAGTTGAACTTATTTGCTTATATTTTAGTATATTGGCAAGATATACTAATTCTAGGCATGAGGTGGGAAAGCAAAAAAGTAATTGTTGGTATGAATGGAGGCTATAAATTAAAGAGGAAACCCCCCACATATACAAAGCCCATGAACTGAAGTCATAATTAAGAAAAGCATGGTTTCTCCTTTACAGATTGGTAGCGTTCATAGCGTATATATGATAAACTTTCTAAACATTGTGGCAAGAGGGAAAAGCTTGCCTTAGAAAGCCTCCCAGATTGCTACCCCAGCACAATGGTCCCCCATGGCCATAGTTCTAGTACATAGGTACCAATGTTTTTCATGTCAGACCAAACTGAGGTGGGGAATAATGGAGGGGAAATTCTTAGAAATAAAAGTATAATCTGGCTTAGAAACCAACTTTGATTTTTCTTCTAGCACTAAGCGCCCTGATAACGGTGGCTGGGTTTCTTTGTCTCCTAGCTCCTTCAGTTGAACGGTTCTTATGTATCCTACCCTTACATTTCCTGGGGGTCCGGATATCCTCACAGGTGACATCACTGTTATATGTACACAGCTCAGTGATGGGATATCCTAAGTCTGTTACACATTGACCTCTGCAGCATGGCCAGGATTCCAATAGATCATAAACAATAGTAGCAACCGCTGTGAGAGGAATCCATGGACCAATTTGTTGGAATAAAGCAAAACAGGGCTCTGCCATATGGGAGATCTATCTAAGATGGATTTATTAGATGTAGGATGCTTGTAGCCTAAGGGCTTTCTGGAGGGAATTTGAAATCTTTTCATTATGCCCATATCATTACCAGATGTGGATAGAGTGAAATAGACCCCTGTGTGTGTGTGTCTGTGTGCGTGCGTGTGTGCATGTGTGTGTGTGTGTGTGTGTGTGTGTGTGTGTGTACACTCATGTGGGTATGTAAAGGTGGAAAATTCCAGTTCACATGTAGACTTTCAGTATAACTCATACTCAAGAATTTTATCCTGAGCCTTCTAAATATTCATCAAAACACTTTCACCTCTTGTGTTTGAGTAAACTCATGTTAACCAATGTGTAAAACCAACGGTAGCAAAATAATGGTAAAACGTTTTATTTAGCAAATAACTATGTTGTTGTGTAGTTCTGTGCTCTGGTGGTAGGATGAAATGGAGTGCTTCACAGAACTTAAAAATTCACAATGATTATTGACACCATTAATCAGAATTTGCCATGGGAGCGGCTCAGGGATCTGTTGTATTAAGCTGTCATGTGGTTGCAATCATACCTTTTAACTGCCATCAGAGGTAACTGTCAGTTACACTGGATCTACTCTCCGGTCTATTATGGCTTCAGTTCCCCAGGGTTCCATCCTGAGTCCAGGGCGATTTGTATGGTACACTAATGACCTACTGATTGTCTGCACAAAAGCAAAATCATACGCTGTTCAGGCAACACAGTGATTCGACACAAAAGCAAAGGACTGTCTAGTGTCAAAATAATACTGTACTCCAACTTTGATAAAGGTTTTTAAACCGGCTGCAAGGTACTATTTGGTGCTAAGGCATGTGGCAGAGATAATGCTTATTTCAATAACTAACAAGTTGGCAGCAGGTAAACTTCAGAGTGGATGTAGGTGAAATGATGCTGTTTAGATATTGCTGCCACTTTCTGGATTTTTGTTTCTAACTTTGAAAGGTGTAGGAACTAGCCCAATACCTTTGTTTCAGTTGGACATTTACTCATTGCCACTAGTGATGTGGAATATGTTACCAAAGAATTTTCTTAGAAGATTCTGAAAGTGTGTGGTGGATACTTTTATCAGTCGGTCTACCTATTTATCTTCTGATAAATACAGTCTATGGTTTGCCTCGAGGAGCAAATAGGGACTGTAGTGGCCAGAGGAAGCCACTCCAGACTGTGTGTTAGACAGCATACTCATGGTGTTCTGCTGGACCTTAGGCCATAGAAAAAGCCCAGTCTGGTGCCATCATAATTAGATCCTGCCTCTCTTTGAACTGACTCTATTTCTTATAGACTCTGGCCTCTGGGGTGTGTGTGTGTGTGTGTGTGTGTGTCTGTTGTGTGTGTGTATGTGTGTTTTGTGTGTGTGTGTGTTTTGTGTGTGTGTGTGTGTGTGTTTCTAAAGGGCTGATTATCTTAGGAGCTGTGTCACTGGATTGTCTATGTAGTGATGGAGATTCCTTTTGAGATTCTGACCCAGTTTGTAAAGCTTTTGCTTTGTTTGTCTGTTTGTTTCCTGTTTTCTTTGTTTTTGTCTTTTGAGGTGGGATTTCTCTGTGTAACAAACAACCCTGGCTGTCCCAGAACTCCCTTTGTCCTTGAACTGAGAGAATCTCCCTGTCTCTGCCTCCAGAGTAACATGAGTAAAGGTGTGTACCATGTTGCCCAGCCAGATTCTAAAGCTTAATCCAAGACTTGTTTGATTTGATTGTTCATGTGTTCATTCCTTCCTATAATTTAAGACTTTTCTTCTATGCCAGCTATTATGCTCTACACCAGGATGAGAATAAACAATTCAGTCTCAATTACTAAGACCTTTGAGGTCTTGTAGGGCCAGATGATAATTTCCAAATGTTTCACAGGCTGTCAAGGATCCTTTAAAGAGGTTGTGGATTGTGGCAATGTAGCAAAACTGAAGATTTGTCCGCTACACTAGGGCAAAAACCTAGTTTTGCTTCTGGAATTACATGTAATTCAGGCCACAGGAGGCACACAGAGTACATGCTCTACAAAACATTAGTGAGTTGTTTGAAATATCTAAGAAAATAATCCTTGGCAATGGAGGTAAATCAAGAATAAAGACTTTGGAAGCAGGAGAGATGACTCGGTAATCAAGAGCATTGGTTGGTCTTCCAGAGGAGCAGGGCTTCCATCTCAGTATGTGGCAGCTCTGGACTGTCTGTTAGTCCAATTCCAGGGGATCTGATACCCTTGCCTGGCATCTGAGGGCATGAGGCACTCATGGGGTGTATAAATGCACATGTAGGCAAACACCACATGCTTGTTTTGTTGTTGTTGTTGTTGTTGTTATTGTTGTTTTGTTTTCGAGACAAGGGTTCTCTGTGCAGCCGTGGCTATCTTAGAACTAGCTCTGTAGACCAGGCCAGCTTTGAACACACAGAGATCCAACTGTCTCTGCCTCTGAAGTTCCTGGGTTAAAGATGCAGACCACCATTCCTGGATCTCAATGCTCTTTCTAACACTAACATTTCATTATAGCACCACTAGTACTTAAGTCCTCTCAGTAAATTTCCTTGAATCTCAAGTAGAGATCAAACTGATTAGCACAGCCCTCAAAGCTCTTCGGGACCTGGCCTCGCTCACCCTCCATGCCCTTCTCTCAAGTTCTCTTCCCTACAGGTGATAATTCAGTGACTCCAGGTAGATTTAAGTCTCTTAAACAAACTTGTTTATTCTCCTCTCTAGGCCTTTGCATTTTGGGCCCTTGAACGTACAATATTCTTCTCTCTGACCTCTGATCTTCTTTTTATACAATTTAGGCAACCTGTTGTTCTCTTCTTTCAGGAAACTTAACGTTCTTTGCTGAAATCCTCTCTTCATGCTCTACCAAGAGGTTCATGAGAAAAGATCCTGATTATACTTCTGCTGTCTTTGAGTTCCTCGTACCCACCATGTGCCTTGACAGGTCATAGATACTACACCTTTGTTTTGAAGTGGATGAAAAAATTTGATAGAGCAGGGATAACAGTGGTTACTAAGTCAAATTCTCAGAAACCTCCTCCTATATTTTTTTTTAAAAACAAAGTCTTTCTATACAATCCTATGCTAACCTTTGATTTGTGATCTTCCTGCCTCAGCCTTCCAAGTGTCAGCTTAGTCTACAGAGCTAGTTCAAGGACAACCAGGGCCACACACACAAACACACACACATATACACACACACATACACACACACACACACACACACACACACACACACACACACACACACAAATCCCCATTTTAGAAAGAGAAAGAAGAAATAAAAAAGAAAAATAGGGCCAGGCGGTGGTGGCGAATGCCTTTAATCCCAGCACTTGGGAGGCAGAGGCAGGTAGATTTCTGAGTTCGAGGCCAGCCTGGTCTACAGAGTGAGTTCCAGGGCAGCCAGGTCTATACAGAGAAATCCTGTCTCGAAAAACAAAAACAAACAAACAAACAAACAAACAAACAAAAAAAGAAATAGGAAAATCATTCAGATGACTTATTCAGATGAAATGGGAGAGTCTGGGTTAGCAAGCTTTCTATAGTTATCCAGGCGGATGACAGGACCAGAGTCCAATGGTCTGTTTAATGGACGATGTACAGGCCAGAACCCAGGCCTCGCATGTACAAGATTCTGAAGGCTAGAGTCAGAGGATCACTGGAGCTCAGAAGTGGACAGATAATGTGGTAAGACTGTCTTAAAGTACAGATGTATACAAATCCAATTAAATCTTAGCTCTGTGTCTCTTTCAGTAAGTTTCTACATAGGCATCACAATTTTTGTTTCTGGAAAAACGAAATGACTTTATCATAGAATATAAGTCGGAAACAGTGAAGAACATGCCAGGGGCACAGAGCAGAGCGGTCAGTGCTGTCCCCGCTGCACTCAGTATCATAGTCTCTTCCCACCTCCTGGTATTTTGCTTCTGTGCAGTGTCCGGCTTGATGCTTTTAGATAGGATGCTGTGTTACTTTTGGTGGTGGTCTTTTTTAATCTCTGGACCATGTGGATAGTGACAATCCCTCCATTTTCCTTCTCTCTTCCTGCCTGCTACAACCTTCCCAGAGTTCTATGGACCATCAAAAGATTATCCCTGCAACAGTCAGTTCTGTTGAAACTTTATTCCGGTTTGGGTGATGTTAGAGCCAATGAAAAGGAAGCCTGGTGAAGACGGCAGTCTCCTCTTCCTTCCCCTTGGGGCTTTCTGGTAACTGGAGCCTCTTCCTCATGCTCTTGGAATGCAGGTTCAGTGTTATCTTTGGCTCTCAGCAGAGCTGCTTCTCAAGCAGTTGTGGAGAGAGGACTTGTATTTCTTTTCTACAGAATAAGCTTGATTTTTCACTTTGAGGCCATTCCAGAATCCTCTGACATCTCCAAGACTCATCTTTCCCCATTGGTCTCCAGTAACCAAAATCCTTTCCTATATTTTGGCTCCTTTGGTTCTGTTCCTTCTAAATATCTCCACTGTGGTCTGTGTTCTTGAGTTCTGCCTCTGTTAAAGCAATCTCCGTCCGTGGTGCCCTCATGACAACATGGTTTAAAAATGCCTGTGCTGGTTTCTCTCTGCGTTGACTCTGACTTTGGGAGACTTTACTGTTCTTCATTGCCTTGTTATTTTTTTCCCTGCAGATTTCCTCACATTTCTTCTTAATTTCTTAATACTTTACCTTTGTGTGTGTATGTGTATGTGTGTGTGTGTGTTTTGTGTGTGTGTGTGTGCATGTGTTTCAATTCTTCTCATTCACATTTATTTTTTCTAAGAGACAGTTTTAAAGCTGTCTCCTCCCTAGCCAAGAACATTTTCTTTCCTTTCTAAATGCCAAGTCAAGCTCCACACACATTTGTTCTATAAGCTCCACCTCCTTTCCTAGCTTTCTTTCTCACTCTTTAACTTTTGTCTCAAGATAATGGAATTTTTAAAATAAAGTGATATTTTAGCTACGTGAGAGAGTGTGTGCACGTCTTCTTGATTTGTACAAATCCTTCCTTTACTTGAGGAAATCTCTGCCACTATTTCATTGTGTTCTGGCCATCCCTGCTGTCTCAGCTTGGGGCCCAGAGCAGCAGCTGCCTCCCACTTGCTCCTTTGGTATCATCCCTTCAGCCATCTCTTCTAGTTAGTTTGCCTTCACAACACTGCCAGAAATGTCTCCTGATCTGATCCACTTTCCTTCTTCAAAAAGACAAAGCGACCAGGCTGTTAGCTTTCCCTGACATGTGGAAGAAAGGGTCCTCAGGTCCTGCTGCACCTCCTCCCCATCCCCCATTCCAGACTCATGTTTCTCTGCAGGCCTATACCTTGGTGACACAGAATGGGTGGAAGTACATCCCCTACATTGAGATAAATGTTATTTTCTATTTATCATTTTTTTCTTTTTTTCTTTTTTTATTTTTTTTTGGTCTTTCGAGACTGGATTTCTCTGTATAGACCTGGCTACCCTGGAACTCACTCTGTAGACCAGGCTGGCCTCGAACTCAGAAATCTGCCTGCCTCTGCCTCCCAAGTGCTGGGATTAAAGGTGTGCACCACCACTGCCTGGCTATTTATCATTTCTTTATGCTTTGTGTTAAGAAAGATTATGAGCTGGGTGCAGCCCTAGGCTGCCGTGATCTAGGTACTCTGGAAGCAAAAGCCCGAGGATCACGAGTTCGGGACCAGCTTGGGCTAAAGAAGAAAGTTCAATCAAGTGTGAGCTATATGATGAGAGTTCTTCTCCAAATATGTAACAAAAAACAAACAAACAAACCCCAACAGAAAGAGTGTGGGGAGAAATTATACTACTTTGCTATAGATAAAGAAGACATGGGCAGATGTTATATTGTATACAAGCAAACTTCCCAGGTGCAGGGACACGTCACAATTTTATTACTGTGTCTGTGGGCATCTCAGTTTGGATCTTTAACTGGTTTAGTGCTAAACATCTCTGTTCAAATTCTGGTTTCATCAATTACTAGTTGCGTAGCTTTGGAAACATGACTTAAACTTTGTCTACCTCAGTTTTTCCTCATGTAAACTGGGAGCAGTGAGCACCCAGCGGAGTTTTGGTAAGAGTGGTATGAGAACACTTGTATTTAACAGAGACATTGGAACAAACGTGGCAAGTGCTCAGATTGTTGTCACTATTATTCTTTTGTTTCCAAATCTAATGGTAGAAATGTCAAATCCACGAGAGATGTGATTTGAAGAAGGTGGCATTTTGTCTCCTATCCCCAGCTTCCTAGATGTGGGCATGGTCAAGTAATTTAACTTCATTAGGCTTTCATTTTGAGGATGCTTAAAAATCTTAGTAACAGCAGCAGCCCAATAATGTCAGCCATATCTTTGGTCTTCAGCTTTCGTCTAATATGTCAAGGCACAGAGACAAATTTCTACTCTGTTGCTGGTATTGGCCATTTATGAAGCGTTTGATAATTCCATGCTGTTAATACCATCAGCTTTCCTATCTCTTGCCAAGAGGATGCTCTCTGATAGTCATAAAGACCAGGGAGGCAAATAGCCCAGTTACATGTGATATGAGGCATCCACACATCTTCAGGACTTTTTTTTTTTCCTCTCCAAAAATCAAGATATAGTTAGCAAACTTTAAAGCTCACTACTCAAGTATGTAGTCCAAATGCCTACCTGTTACAGGTTGCACAAAATTCATCTAGGAGATAGTGAAAAGGACAGATTTCAGACTTTTCTCAGGCTCACCAAATCGCAGTCTCATGCATAGGGGTTTAAGGCTTACAAAAGTGATTCTGCCAGGCAGAGGGATTGGCTATTGTTGTTATTATGTAGAATATGTGTGTTTATACAGTACTAATCTGTGTTCCTTCTCAATGGCATTCTTTTGTAATGTTGATATCCTTCTGCCCTCTCTCCCCTCCACTCCTCTCTGTTTCTCCCCCCCTCTCTCTCTCTGTGGTGTATGTATGTGTCTGTGTGGGTGTAAGCACATGCCTGTGGGTGAGTCTGGCGGTTAGAAGATGATGTTGGATATCTCCTTAAACTGCTCTCTCTCTCATTTTTTTGAGACAGAGTTCCACTGTCTCATCCATTCAGCAGGGCCCCTGCAGCCCTGGGATTAGACATGTGCCACTGTGCCTGGTTTTGACATGAGTGATAGGTTTCTGAACTGAGTCAGGCCCTCATGCTTACTCAGCAAGCCTCGTCCCATCCAAATTACTCTCCCCCAGCCCTTCAATATCCTTTTCACATGTTTAAATATGATATTCTTTCTCTCTTCCTTCCTTGTCACCTTCTTCTTCCTCATTGACCTTCTCTTACTTTCCTTTCATTGCAGGGGATAGGGCCCAAGGCTTGGAACTAGGAGCCACTGAGATACATATCCACAGTCTTAATAGATATTACAACCAGAGGGCGTTTTCTTTGTGCATCTCAGTGTCTACCCCTGCATTTGATCACACCACATGATGGAAGATTAGCTTATACAGTCTTGTGATGTTTGGGCTCAGATGGTGTCCCCAGAAGTCCCCTTCAGAGAGACCTTCCAGCCCTCACTCTAGGATGGTCCCTACACACAGAATGCTAGAGTCCCCCAAGAAGTTATTAGCATACAGGTTCTCATGCCAGGCCACAACCTGTAATCCAGGAAGAGAAAATGAATAGCCGGATGACACCAACGTCCTGCTCTGGAGTTTGAACAGGATGATCTTTCTGTGTCTGTCATAAAAGCGTGTGTTGTGCTCAGGGCAGTTTACCTGGGCCTTGCTGAGAGCTGGGATTTGGAAGATGTGGGCTTAGCTGTGCTTTAGCTTTTAGTCAGCCCCTGGGTAATGCTGACTAAACCATTGCTCTCTAGCTCACTTGCTCTTAAATTGAGACATTTCACTAGAGGAGGACCTGGGAGTGGAGGCTTCACTTTAGAATCAGCTCTAAAGCAGCCACCTCTTCTATGTGCTCTGAGAGCAAGTCTTTTTAATTTTTTTTCTCAGTCTTACCTTGACAGCTCTTCTGTTTTTTTTATTTGAATCAAAGTGTCTAAAGAGACTTTGTGTAGGTCTGATATAATTAAACAGGAAGCAGGTAAAGACATACTTCTTTTCTTGCTTTTTCATCTCTTCCTTCTCTTTTCTTCTCAGATTCTGGGAATCTAGACTTTCGTGTGTGCAAGCTCCATTGATAAATTGCCAATATGCCATGGGAGTGTTCATGTCACTGTGTTGGTTGCTGTTCTATTTCTGTGAAGAGACACCATGTCCAAAGGAACTTATAAAAGAAAACATTTAATTGGAGGCTTGATTATAGTTTCAGATGGTGAGTCCTTGATCATCTTAGTGGGGATCATGGAAACAGGCAGGCAGGCCTGTTACTAGAGAAGTAGCTGAGAGCTTGAGAGCAGGGAGTGGGGTGGGGGAGAGGAGAAGGAGGAGAAGGAGGAGAAGGAGGAGGAGGAGGAGGAGG
>JADRCD010224490.1:26804-45763 GCA_019843815.1 Montemys delectorum | reverse complement strand
AACCACATGGTGGCTCACAACCACCTGTAATGAGATCAGATGCCCTCTTCTGGTGTGTCTGAAGACAGCTACAGTGTACTCATGCACATAAAATAAATACATCTTTAAAAAAAAAAAGAGAAAGATTAAAGCAATAACTACGATGACGTACTATTTTTATATTCACATTAAGGTGTCCCTACATCTCTCAATTTAATTTTTCATACAAAGCCTCATATAGTCCAGGCTAGTTTAAAACTCCTGCTCTACATCTCCTAGGAAATACTCTGAAAGCAAGACTGGAAATGCCTCATGTTTCTATAGAGTTCTGGGTACAGTGTGTAACTGTAGGAAAAGCACTACCCCTTTGTAAGCTACGGAACCCATAATGCCTACGGATATTGATGTTTTCAGCAGAGAAAATAGGGTCCAATTAAATTTTCCAAAGATACCTTAAAAAAAAAAACCAAAAAACAAAAAACAAAAACAAAACAAAAAACTCCTGCTCTAGCTGGGCAGTGGTGGCGCACGCCTTTAATCTCAGCACTTGGTAGGCAGAGGCAGGCGAATTTCTGAGTTCGAGGCCAGCCTGGTCTACAGAGTGAGTTCCAGGAGAGCCAGGGCTACACAGAGAAACCCTGTCTCGAAAACAAAACAAAACAAAACAAAAAAACCCTCCTGCTCTAATGCAGCCAAGAAGAATGAGCTCCCAATCTTCTCCCTCCACTTCTAGGGTATACCACCTCACCTGGCTTGTGAATTCAAAAGTTCAAAGGTTCTCATGCATCATAGAGATTCTATACTACATTCACCTTATAGAAACTCAAATGTGTAAAATAATCAGTACAATTGCTAATAAAAAATAGACTATTCAATAAGTAAACAGTCGATCCTGTGGGTATGGAGGAACGGAGAACAGATCTTCCTGAAGCTGACATTGAAAGTACATGCAGCCGGGCGGTGGTGGCTCACGCCTTTAATCCTAGCACTTGGGAGGCAGAGGCAGGCGGATTTCTGAGTTCAAGGCCAACCTGGTCTACAGAGTGAGTTCCAGGACAGCCAGGGCTACACAGAGAAACCCTGTCTCAAAAAACCAAAAAAAAAAAAGAAAGTACATGCAGGTGATTTCTACTGAAAAGCACCTATGGGAAGAATACCTTGTCTCCATCCATGAACCTCTGCTTCTCCGTGATGTTTAGAATCTCCACAGGCACATCAAGCTCAGACCTCGACTCGTACGATATGCTTCCATCATCATTGCTCACGACCCGACCCTTGCGGCCAGTCATCTAAGAAATGAACATCAACACAGTTTTAAGGAAATTGACTAGGAGCATGAAACAAGTATGTGACAAGTTGCCACTGGGGACAAAGAAACATTTGCAATGTGAGAAACTGGTACATGGTCACAACCACAAAAGATACGCAACAGTACAGGACCCAAGCATAGACCAAACAATCAGACAAGGCAAGATTTGAGGGCAAGATTTCTGCAGTCATATCATGAGAAATAAAGCAGAAAAAGGCTTCTAAGGACATTCATTTCACATAATTTAAAGTGAAGAAAGGGACTGGAGAAATGATTCCATGGTTAGGAGCACTGGCTGTAAGATCACATCCCAGCAAACACATGGTAGCTCACAACCATCTGTCCTGGGATCTGATACCCTCTTCTGACATGCAGTCATAAAGGCAAATAGAGCACTCATATTTGTATAGAAACAAATAAAAAAAAACTTTAAAAGGTGAAGAAAATGTTATCAAGAGGGAACACAGCATTAACCACATCTATTTACCTCAGCCACATTTTCAGGACCACCAAGTTCATCAATAAGTTCATCCAGGGTGTTAGGAGGGAGGTCTTCAGCTAATTTTTCTAGTTTATCAAGCAGGTCTTTCTTCATCTGTTGTGCCCTTTCAACAGCATCTTGACTTGTTATAAGGCTGCTGTTACTGTTGCTGTTACTGTGGGCTGATAAAGAACTTTTGTTAATCATCCGTCAAATTTCAATACCTGATTGCATCAATAGCTCATTTCCAAAGTAGAAGTTTCTGTGTGGTACCTGGTGCACTGTTGGAAGCAGGTGAGATGACTGGTGCAGAGGAGAAACTAGGTCGCTTTGATCCCAGACCTGATGCTAACAAGGCACTCTGAATGGAATCTGGATCTATACTTTTCTTCTTTTTTTTATCTTTGCTTTTCTTATGATCTTTCCTAATTAACCACGGATCTAAAAAGATCATGCAAATATGTATCAAATAACTTATTAGAACATTATGGAATCTTTAAAGAAGGTAAGTTTAGTTTTGCTAACTGACGACTTATATAAGTATTGCCAACCAGCAGTGTCCAGTGCATTCATTCACACACAGAGAGCTACCATTCTATATTCTGAAGTCAAAAATTGCAAGCCCGCTGGGTGGTGGCGGCGCACGCCTTTGATCCCAGCACTTGGGAGGCAGAGGCAGGAGGATTCCTGAGTTTGAGGCCAGCCTGGTCTACAGAGTGAGTTCCAGGATAGCCGGGGCTACACAGAGAAATCCTGTCTCCAAAAACCAAAAAAAAAAAAAAAAAATTGCAACCCCAAATGTTAACAAATTCAGACAAATTGAAATCATGTAACTTTTCTTATCATAATGTAATAAAAGTTAAAAAAAAGAAAAAAAGCAAGCCCATGGATGGCCCGGTCTTGCAATCCCTTGATCACAGAACTCAGGAATACTGAGGGAGAATAACAGGATCCAGAGTAAAGTCACATCCCTAAAATTTAATATAAAGAAATGAATGCACAGTTCTACATCATCCAAGGCTACATAGTGAGACGCTCTTGCGACATTAAAAAAAAAGAAAAGGTGGGCTCGGTTCTTTTTAATCTTAGGGTCAAACCTCTAGTAGACAGACAATCTTGTTCTACACTAAGAAAAGATTAGAATCTGCTGGATCACAAATACTAAGTATATAAAAAGAGCTTCATTTATGTTTTTAAATATTTGTCTAATTTTAAATCACAGGTATTTGTATGTATCTACATGGAGACTGGTGCAGGGGTCTTTGGAGGTCAAGTGCTCCTGGAGCAGGAGTCAGGAAGTAACAAGCCCTCAGTCCTAGATGCTGGAAAATAACCAGGTTCCCTGCAAGAACAGTATGACGGGCTGGAGAGATGGCTCAGTGGTTAAGAGGACTGACTCCTCTTCCAGAGGTCCTGAGTTCAAATCCCAGCAACCATATGGTGGCTCAGAACAATCGGTCATGAGATCTGACACCTCTTCTGGAATGTCTGAAGACAGCTACAGTGTACTTATTTATAATAAATAAATAAATTTAAAACAAAAAAACAAAAACAAAAAACCACTATGATCACTGAGCCATGTCTCTAGCACCTAGAAAAGGTTCTCATTGTTTGTCTTTGAGATAAGGTCTCACGGTATAACCCTGGTTGGCCTAAAACTCATAGAGATCATCCTGCCACACAACAGCTCAGTCTACTGTTCACATGCAAAACTTGAGTGAAGTAACTCACCATCCTCGTTGTCTTCGCTGGACTCATCTCTGAAGGGATTGAAATCGTCGTCATCCCCAGAGCTCATGTTTTTAGAGCTCTCGTAGTCACTTTCTTCATTATCAGATACATCAGACTCACTTCCACTGTCGTCAGAGCTGCTGCCAGTAAGGCCGCCAACTTTTCGTGCTTTTTTGGCTTCTCGAGTAATTTCTTCACCTATCCTCAAAAGCCCAAAACAAGACTCAGCTAGAAATTCATTGTATATTTTTGCTTTGGTGGGTGTGTGTGTGTGTGTGTGTGTATAGCCCTGGCTGTCCTAGAACTTGCTCTGTAGACCAGGCTGGCCTCAAACTCAGAGAGCTTCACCTGCCTCTGCCTTCTGAGTGTTGGGATTAAAAGTGTGTGCCACAACTGCTTGGCGTACATTTAGTGTCTCTAAAGACCTACTGTGTCCTATTTCAGTTTGTGAGTTGAGTCTAGTGAGAAGTGCAGGAACGTACATGTGAAAAACAAAGCAAGTTCACAAGAACTCAGAACTCAGGTATAGTCAGCTATACAACAAAAAACTACATGTATAAATATAAACTCAAAACTGATGAGAAAAAAAATGAGGAGCTGGATCAAATCATATTATATGCATGCATAAAATTCTCAAACCATAAAAATTAAATAAAAACTCAAGATTAAGTTCAAACAGAATCAAAGTCACACTTACAATTAACCACTAACTAGTAGTTAGTAGTTTTGAAAAGAGTAATAGTTACTAGACAGAAAATGCCTAAAAAAATTAATGAATCAGCCAAGTGTATAAGCACAAGTCTCTAATCCCAGAATCTGGGAGGCAGACACAAGTCTGCCTCTGCTGAATTGAAAGCTAGCCTAGTCTACAAAGTGAGTTCTAGGCACATTAGGATTCCATGAGACAATGTCTTGACAGATAAAGGGGGTAGAGAGAGTCACAGACAGATGACATCCTGATATATAAAAACTGATTTTTCAAAGATAATTAAGTGGTTGATTTGAATTACCTAATATTTAAAAAACAGATTATGAATGCTCAAAAAGTCCATGAAGTTCTCTTACTAATGGAACACAGAAAATCTAACTTCTTGTGACACTGCAACTTGTCAGCTCCTCTAAGATACTACTCATCATGGGACACCAATACTTCTGTGTTTTTCAATGAAAATGTACAGGGTGTGCTACAGTGGCAGTAGCCCACTTACTCACTTGAGGTGCATTACAAATAAGGGAACCATTAAAATGGCTCAGCGCACAGAGTGCTAATCATGAAGCCTGAGGAGCTGAGGAGGACTTCAAAATGTACATGGTCAAAAGAGGGGATCAACTCCTGCAAGTTGTCCTCTGACCTCCACACTAACAATGATACATGGGCACCCATGAAAGAATATAATAAAAAGAATTTCAATATGAAAAATATTGTCACATCTGAAATCGTTACAGAGTGTCAGGTCACTAGTCAAACACGACAGAAAGCACCCAATCAGATATTCTACTTTACAACAATCCAAGCTAATTATCAAACACGAATGAATACAATTCCTAATAATTAAGAAGAACACTATGGGCTGGAGAGATGGCTCAACGATTAAGAGCACTGACTGCTCTTCCAAAGGTCCTTAGTTCAAATCTCAGCAACCACATGGTGGCTCACAACCATCTGTAATGAGATCTGATGCCTCTTCTGGGGTATCTGAAGACAGCTACATTGTACTTACATATAATAAATAAATAAATCTTTAAAAAAGAAAAGTATAGTAACCAAGGCATTAATCAGCAAGGCAGACATAATTCCTGTAACTCCAGCTGCTCCAAAAACTGAAGGAGGAAGAATGCAGGCACTGCCTAGTACTACCAAAAAACAGGGGTGAGAGGATGGGGTATTGCCAGCCATTCCAGTGTTACCAAAGAGCAGCTCTGACAACACAAGACTAAGTGAACCTAGAACAATCCTAACCACCCCTCTAATTTCCTAAGACTAACCAACAGGAAAAAGCATCAGCCCCTTTCTATTCAGGTAAGTCAGGATCAACAAACAGCTAATTCTAAACAAAGACCAATAGCACTGTCAGCATCAACCACTTACACCAGGCGGTGGTGGCACACGCCTTTAATTCCAGCACTTGGGAGGCAGAGGCAGGTGGATCTTTGAGTTCGAGGCCAGCCTGGTCTACAGAGTGAGTTCCAGGACAGCCAGGGCTACACAGAGAAACCCTGTCTGCAAAAACAGAAAAAAAAAAAAAAAAGGAAAAGGAAAGAAAAGAAAGCAAAGCAAAGCACTGACCTTTCCGCTTCTTTACTTTATTCTCTTTACAAGGACTATCTCTTGGGGAACTGTTGTTACTTGGGGCTGTCAAATCAATTCCTAGCAGACTATAAAGTTTCTTCCTGTCGGGAGCAGGGAAGTGTTTTTCAATCAGCGACTGCAACACCCCTCTGTAGGAAAAAAAGCAGTGAAACTTACTACTTCATGTGGCACCTGTGGAATCCTTACTAATATATTTAATACAATTTCTTCAATCTTAAGCAATTTTCAAAACTCAGCTCAAGTAAATTTTAAGACACACCCCCATCTCTTATACTTTGTACTGCTTACATTAATCAGTAGGACAGAGACTCAGGAAATGGCGCAGTAAGAGCTTGCTCTGCCACAGTAATAAAGACCTGTGTTCAAATCCCCAACAAACCAATTAAAACAGAATGGCTGTAACGCAAGCATAGGAGGGGGACTGGATCCTGACTGATGTGAGCCAGTCAGTTTGGCTAGAATGGCAGGGCTTCAGTTTTGAGACCCTTCCTCAAGAGAGTGAGAGAGCAACACAAGATACGATACTCAACATGATGCTGTTTACAAGCATGTACACAGGAGCACACACTACATACATGCAGGTGCACACACATACATACACCATCCATACACAAAAAGCTATTAAGAGTAAAGGGTTTAAGGAGTGCATAACAGTATTTGCCTGTAGTCACAACTATTGAAGGAAACTTAGGTAGGAGATTATCTTAACCCCAGAAATTCAAGACTGCCCTGGGAAATATAGCAAGGCCCTTATATAAAACAAATTGAACAAAGAGGTTACAGAAACTAATTTCATTAATAGTACATTTACTTACTTCAATTTTCAGTCTTCAATGTATAATCACTACGATGTCTTACCTTAATTTACATTTAAAGATATCTTTGAAACTTAGTGTGCTTCACAGCACACTAACAACATAAATGCACTTATAAACTGCTCAGGTAGCTTAACATGAATAGTAGAAGTTACTCAATGATTCAAAACAGAAAGCTATTTCACAAGCAGTTTTCAGTGACAGGAATTCCCAAAGCACTTGTACGTGTTCCCCCAAAAACGGTACAAGACAGCCTCAAAGCTATTATGCTGATTTATTATCACTTAACATTTTCTAAGATTTAAAAAAAGGTTTAAATTTATGTGTATGTTTCTTTTTGCCTACATGTATGTCTCTTAACCACATGCATGCCCAGTATCCTCAAAAGCCAGAAGAGATGCAGTTGATAGAAACCATGTGGGAAGTAGATCAACTTTAAGAGCAGGCACTGAGTGGTCTTAAACTCTAAGCTCTCTCTCCAGTCCCCTCAATTAACTATTTTTTTTTCTTCGGGATTTTGTTGTTGTTGCTGTTGTTTTTGTTTTGTTTTGTTTTGTTTGAGACCAGGTTTCTCTGTATAGGCCAGGCTGTCCTGGAACTCACTCTGTAGACTAGGCTGGCCTCGAACTCAGAAATCTATCTGCCTCTGCCTCCCAAGTGGTAGAATTAAAGGCGTGCGCCACCACTGTCAGGCTTCCTTCAGAATTTTTTTTTTTTGGTTTTTCGAGACATGGTTTCTCTGTATAGCCCTGGCTGTCCTGGAACTCACTCTGTAGACCAGGCTGGCCTTGAACTCAGAAGTCATTTTAAGACAGTAACTGACTATGGCCTAGAATGGCCTTGGACTCTCAGAGACCTGCTGCCACTGACTCCCCAGTCCTAGGAACCAAGGCAGGTAGGTGCCACTATATCTGGTCTTCAATTATCATCTTTAAACTTTCTGAAATTGCAATTCCAATTTCCACTTTTCATCTTTGTAAGATTTTATCTTAAAGAGAAATTATATGTATGTCTATATATGGCTATGAGGTATATGCTGTGCATGTGCTCTCAGAGATAGGAAGAGATAAGATACCCTGGAGCTAAGAGTTATACATAGGTGTTGGGAACTAAAGTCAAGCCCAACAGGAGAGCAATATGGGCTTAAACACTGAGCCATCTTTCCATTCCCCAATATTGAATGTTTAGAGCAGCTTTTATGACATTATGTCAAACTAAGTCACTTAAAAAAGCAAGGGTTATTTGAAACACACACCACTAAATCTGAAGTTAAACTAGTTTCAAGATTTATAAAACAAAACCCAGCTATTAGTCTAAATGCTCTCTGTAAAGGACCCCAAGTGCTCAGCACTTCAGGACCATGAGTTGCCCATCTGCTATTTCCTAGAAGATTCATTATAAAGAAGGAAAGCACAAAACCGTAAAAACTCAGATAAGGACAACTTTGAAAGGAGATGCTAAAGGTTCATCTAAATTAATATTCAAAAAGAAATGTAAAAACATTACTTGGCAGTTGAAACAAAATCATTTAGTTCTCCTCCACCTTCTTCCAAGGCCTCTAAAGTTCTGGCTTCGCCTGTAGACTGCAGACCAATTACAACACACTGGGAAACACAAAATACACAACTATGAGTAACATATTATGGCTGCTCACTAAAGCACATGTTGAATATCTAGGAAAAAATATTTTATCAAATTTCAAAAAATGACCCAACACATTAAATTAGTTTGGGCTTTATTTATTCTATGTGAGCTATGTCAAAAAGTGGATAAAGTATGCCCGGGTATGGTGGCTCATGCCTTTAATCCCAGCAGTCAGGAGGCAGAGGCAGAGGCAGGCAGAATTCTCGAGTTTCAGGACAGCCAGGGATGTGTAAAGTCCTTGTCTCCCTGTACTCCTCAGAAACAAAGTCAGAGGAAATACATTATAGAGAACATGACAAAGGTCCCTGATCTCATGGAATTCACAATGCTTAGTGTTTTGTGTGCATGCGTGCATGTCTGTAGCACTGGCTGTCCTTAAACTCTCAATCTCCCTGCCTCTGCCTCCCAAACGTGGGGATAAAAGGTACTTATCACCACTGGCAAGGCAACCCTTCGTGTGCTTTAACCACATACATAATCAAACAAAGGTAGCAAGCTTAGGGTAATACTTAAAGTCAATCAGGAAAAGAACATTCCTGAACAAACTACAAAGCATTTATATTTGCTATACTAAGCTGAACTTTCTCAACAGTCGTCACTGAAGCCCATGTGGAACTTTGATATAACCACAGCTAGCCCTAAGCTTGAGATCTAGTTGTCTCTCAAATGCTTGAACTATACACACACACACTACCTGGCACTTTTCGGGTTTTCTCTGGTTAGCCCTGACTCCTCTGTAGACCAGGCTGGCCTCAAATTCAAGAGATCTGCCTATGTCTACCTCCCTGGTGCTGAGATTAAAGGCATGAAGTACCACTGTCTGGTTAAGTATTTATTTATTTATTTATTTATTTTTATTTATTTATTTATTTATTTATTTATGGTTTTTCAAGACAGGGTTTCTCTGTGTAGCTCTGGCTGTCCTGGAACTCACTCTGTAGACCAGGCTGGCCCTGAACTCAGAAATCCACCCGGCCTCTGCCTCCCAAGTGCTGGGATTAAAAGCATGCGCCACCACTGCCCAGCTCTGGAATTTTTTCTTTTTTTAAAGATTTATTTATGGGCTGGAGAGATGGTTCAGCAGTTAAGAGCACAGACTACTCATCCAGAGGTCCTGAGTTCAATTCCCAGCAACCACATGGTGGCTCACAACCATCTGTAACGGGGATCTGATGCCCTTTTCTGATGTATGTGAAGATAGCTACAGTGTACTCACATACATGAAATAAACAAATCTTTAAAAATAAAAGATTAAAAAAAAAGAAAGATATATGTAAGTATACTGTAGCTGTTTTCAGACACCCCAGAAGAGTGCATCAGATCCCATTACACATGGTTGTGAGCTACCATGTGGTTGCTAGGATTTGAACTCAGGAACTTCAGAAGAGCAGTGAGTGCTCTTAACTACTGAGCTATCTCTCTAGTCCCTAGAATTTATTTTTAAGGGTATCTCAAACTCTTTAACACAAGGCAAATTATGGTAGAAAATACCTACAATCCTACTACTTGTAAAACTAAGGCAGGAAGACTGTCATGAGTTCAGCCTAAACAACCCACCAAATACCAAACCAGTCTAAGTTACAGAACAATACTGACTCAAAAGTAAACCAACGATAAAATAAAAGTTTTTTGTTTGTTTTCTGAGACAGGGTTTCTCTTTATAGCCCTGGCTGTCCTGGAACTCACTCACAGGCTATCCTCCAACTCAGAAATCCTCCTGTCTCTGCCTCCCAAGTGCTGGGAATAAAGGTATGTGTCACCACTGCCCGGCTAATAAAATAAATTATTAACATAAAATCTAACTGCAATAGTATTTTTAGTAACATCCATTTAAAAGACTATTCCAGAGCTGGAAAAAGTGGTGCAGACCTTTAGCCTTTAATCCCAACAGTCTGAGTTCGAATCCAGCCTGGTATTCATTTTGAGTTCAAGGATAACCAGAGGTATGTAATGAGACCCTGTCTCAAAAAACCAACAAATAAACAAATAAAAGACTACTCTAGCCAAGCAGCAGTGGTATACACATTTAATCCCAGCACACGGGAACCAGGGGCAGGTGCATTTCTGAGCTTGAGGCCAGCCCGGTCTAGAGAGTTAATTTTAATAGGGCTACACAGAAAAATCCTGCCCCTCATCTCCAAAGACTTTTCCACTTAAAAGACCTCATTCCACAAAGACTAACTAGCTGAGCACAGAATACACCAGATATCTATCCTCCAACTTACCTTGCCATTCTTGATCTCTTCCCGAGCCAGCTGCACCACCCTTTTCACTTTGGACGCTATACACAGGTACTTAAAAAACCTCTGGTGAGCAGACCAGAACTGACCCCACATAGATTTCTTCATTCTCTGCTCAGCATCAATCAAATCTGCAGCTTGCTGAAATCGCTCTCTAGCGATAACCCACTGAAAACACATAGACAACATTTTACATATGTTTTTGAATATTGTTACTTAAAAGTGATCCCTTAAACCAAACATGTTGGCCATGCCTTTAGGCTTCCATCACTCAGGAAGCATGAGAATCTCTGTGAGTTCAAGGCCAGCCTGGTCTACATAGCAAAGGGAGTTCCAAACCAGCCACAATGACACAGGGAGACCCCATCTTCACAAAAACTAAAAATGACTCCTTCAACCAAAATAATCTGCAGTCACTTGGGACAATGCCTGGACAATTTCTAGGATGCTCACACATAACTGTCTCAAAAAGTACACTTCCTAAAGCTGTCATTATAGGATATGATTATACTGTAATTGTGAGTTGAATTTGCATTGAATATGAATATGAATTACCATAAAAAAAAAAACCACAGAAAATATAGTCAAATAAGCAACTGTGATCATCTGTTGTTTTACAGCCTAAAAACATTCTATGTTAAAACTTTTCAATGGAAAATACTCATTAATAACAATTATCAGGCACATTAAATACACTGACAACATTTCTCACCAGCTTGACTGCTTTGTTATACATTTTAACATAGCTTTGAGAAAGAAGAACTTCCTCAATTTTGAAGGTCACTCCAGTAAAGCTGAGCTGTCGTGCAATGTACATTCCTCTAAGCTTCATATCCATGGCAACGATTTCCATGGCACCAACACCTCTGAACAAAATTAAAACATACAGTAACTATCAATACACAAAGCAGGACTTCTATATACAAAGCGTTTCTGGCAAAACAGTGCCACAATCCTCATTACCTGCGTTCTACAGCTTGGATAAAATCACTGAATTCTCTGAATGGAGTTCCCTCACCCCATATTCCAAGACGGTTCATATAGGCCATGTTGCGTGGTTCAGAAGCACCTAGTAAACATCCAAAACTATTATACCTGTAAAAGTAACATGCAAATATATTTCTGATTAAATATATACTCACCAGTGGCACTGGCATACACAACTCTTGCTTTTGGCAATTTGTTCTGAAGCTCTAAAACAGCCAAGCCTGTCTTGGTTGGCTTTGAAGAACCAACAGGACATAAGTTTTTTGCTTTGTGACATTCATCAAATACTATCTGTAAGGAAGAGCTAAGGAATATATCACAGGGCAGGAACTACTCAGGAATGTTGTCTATAGAATAGGAACCTACAGGGGACTTAGGGTTCTATACATAGATGAAGACATCTCTGCCTCGTCTCTATTCCTTTTCCTTATACTGAAAATCCTGAGGCATTTGCTACAAATTTCTTTCTTAACAAAATGCAGGAACGGATCCACTGAGGCAAGAACTATGCTCTACAGGGAGAATTTCAGGAAACCATAAACAATGGGCAACTAAGTTAAAACAGCACTTCAGAACATGGGGTTCTCTGGACAGCAGCAACCATACTGGTAAGCAAATAAGGTGGGATGCACTGAGTGAATGACGCTTCCTCAGTCTCCTCAAGCACTCACTCGATCACAGGAAGAGGCATCATGAGCTTCGGTGGTGAACAGAGGATTTAGCCACCCCCACATGACAATGCCTTTCCAGTTTCCTGAGACTGGAGTCCAGGACTATTAATTATTAAATTGATCACCCCCACAAAAAACTCACTCAATCTTATTTTTTCTAAAGGCCTAAGTATATGGAACTTTTCATGCCATTAAACTCAACAATTTCTTTTTTTCATTTTTTTTCTTTTACTTATATGAATACACTGTAGCTTTCTTTAGACACCCACCAGAAGGGGGCATTAGATTTCATTATAGATGGTTGTGGGCCACCATGTGGTTGCTGGGATTTGAACTCAGGACCTTTGGAAGAGCAGTCAGTGCTCTTACCCACTGAGCCATCTCGCCAGCCCTAAACTCAACAATTTCTATTAAAGGATACCACTCCATCAAAGTCGTCACCACACCAGTGCAGAAGCTGTTTTAACCTGGTCTTATATTTACCACCAGACTGGCTTTCACCAATAAGGGAAGAATAGGTAGCAAAAATAACACCTTTTTTCACACTTCCATTGTGTTTGGAAGAAATCTTTCCATATTTAAACTAAAAAAAAAAAAAAGAAAAACCAGAAGATTAATTAGTACACATTCCTTGAAGCATTATCTACTCAAATTTACAATACTCAACATAATAGGTTCATAACAGACTCTGCAAAGTCAATACAAGTATGACAACTCATGAACCTTACTCTACAGAGATGCACACATATCACCAATATACCACCAAACAAACAAAAACTACCAAATCAGCTTCCCTACGGAGGTACAGCACTGGCTGTAAGCAAAACTCGGACTGGGCTAGAGAACAGAGAAATATGAGCAGACAGTTTAGCTAATAGGCTGGGGGCAGGGGTGTGACTCAGTGGTTGAGGATAGCACTGAGCATGCCCTGGGTTCTATCCCCAGCACCTCAAACAGATAATTCTGAGTAATGTGCCCATTGGTTACACTGCTCACAAATAAACATACCTAGATGTCAGATGCATGTTTTAGGCTTAAACTGCAGTCATTCAAAACATAGCATATTAACTGCAGATCTACTCAACTAAATACAAACTAATCAGAAAAGTCACTGACCTACTAGAAGAAAAGCCAGTGAGGATAAACATATGAAAAACAGATTTCCGTTCTATGATTTTCATGTATAGTAGGGAGATATTTGTAGGAAACTTCTTAGCCAACAAAAGGCACATAGTACATATTACAATTTATGCCAGAAGGGTAGACTTGGTAGCACATGCCTATAAAGCCAGCATTCAGGAGACAGTGGTAGGTAGAGCTCTATGAGTTTGAGGCCAGCCTGGTCTACGTATTGAGTTTCAGGACAGTCAACGAGAGTTCCAAGATAGCCAGGGCTACACTGTTAGAACTCGTTTCAAAAAATAAAAAGAACAAGATTCATGCCAGGCATTTTTAATGTTAGCACTAGGGAGACACCGAGGCAGGAAGATAGCTGTGAATTAAGAAACCAACTTGGGCTAATATATGTAGTAAGACTACCTTCAAAACAATAGAATGTGCTGGGCAGTGGTGGTGCACGCCTTTAATCCCAGCACTTGGGAGGTGGAAGCAGGCCTGATCTACAGAGTGAGTTCCAGGACAGCCAGGGCTATACCAAGAAACCCTGTCTCAAAAAACAAACAAACAAAACAAAACAAAAACCAAAACAAAACAAAACAAAAAAAACCAATACAACGTGCTAGGTAAGCATTAAAATTCTTTTTTTTAAGGTTTATTTCATATATATATATGAAATATATATATATGTATACTGTATGCTGTCTTCAGACACACAGAGGAGGGCATCAGATTCCATACAGATGGCTCTAAGCCATCATGTGGTTGCTGGGAATTGAACTCAGGAACTCTGGAAGAGCAGCTAGTGCTCTTAACCACTGAGCCATCTCTGCAGACCAAGCAGAATCCTAATCATGTTAAAATTCTAATCATGTTAAAATGTGTTTTAAAGATAGACACCCATTTTCTTGTTTCCACATTAACATAAGCAAAGTCATTTAACTCCATTGTTAGACAAACACAAACAGGTCACAAAAGACTTTATAAATTAGAATGAGTCTTTCTAGGCTGCAGTGTATTGACTATGGTAACTGGCACACACTTTTCTATATACAGGCAAAGAAAGCACTCTAGAAACTAAGACAATACAACACCAGAGACCAAGATGACAACGCCATTACACCAGGGACCATGCCCACATTGTTTGCCACTAACACATCCATGACTTGGCATGGGTTATATGGAATAACTCACATAATCCTTGTAACAAACCCAATTCCCCAACTCTCCCTGAAAATTGCTCACTCTCTTTCTTTTTTCTTTTTTTGGTTTTTCGAGACAGGGTTTCTCTGTATATCCCTGGCTGTCCTGGCACTCACTCTGTAGACCAGGCCAGCCTCGAACTGAGAAATCTGCCAGATTCTGCCTCCCAAGTGCTGGGATTAAGGTGTTTGGCACCACCGCCCAGTTTACTCTCATTGTTATACACAAGTCAGTATGCATTCATTGATAGCCCCACTGAACAAGGAAGCTTCCATACCTTATTTAACGAATGGACCAAAATGTTTTTTGCTCCAATATCCCTTAAATCTCTTTCAGCATCATATTTTAAGTCATTTGATACACTAAACCTGTCCAAAAAAAAAAAAAAAAAAAGTTAAACCAAATTAAACTTTAATTTTACTTTTGGATAGAACTAAAGAATAAAGTCAGATCTTGATACTACAAAAATAAACATGCATTTAAATTCATCCTGATATGCTAATCAGTAAGCTTTGGAACTTACCACAATGCTCTTTTTCTACTCAACAAATAGTTTTCATATATGATCCCTGCTATCGTCCGGCCTTTACCCACACCAGCACCATCGCCTATTAAGAAGCCAGCACGGTCTCCATTAGGGAGGAATGTTTCATGTTGCTAAAAAGGAGATAAATTGGGAAAATTTTCTCATCAAAGTAGCTACTGATAAGGTGGCCCTGCTTTAATAAATAAGCTCCCACCCAATGAAAACCACCACGAAAAAGTGTCGTCATTCTCCCTTCATGCAATTTGATGTAAGACTGACCCTACCATGAATATTCTCTATGTGCAGGAACTAAAGTTTTTCCTTCTACCCTGCCATATAAAGCCAACAAATGGGTGAGGTGGTCCCCCCTCTTCTAAACACCTACTACGTGATATATTAATCATGGGGACAGTTGGCTAGTTACAACAATGCTTATCTTACAGAAAGGAAGTTGAAACAAAATCTCTTCAAGTATAACTGAAGTGAGTACCATTCCCGTGGCATATTACCAGCACAGGACTGCCAGTTTAGTAACTATGCAACAGTATGGGCACTCAAGTCTTTAGGCAGGGAAAAGAGGAATCGTGTACCTCAGATCCCCAGTAGCACAAGTCTTAGATCTTAGAGAAAAGATACATGTAGGCCCCACACTAACAATAGTCCTGTAACATTAGAAGTCATGACTTGTTATTTCTACTAGCAAGCACTCTTCTAATAGCTGCTGCACCTTCTCTGTTCCTAATATATTGAACTTTTTATTTTTTCCCAGGCAAAGCCTCTGTGTACCCCTGGCTATCCTGAAACTCACTCTCTACACCAGGCTGGCCTAGAACTCAGATATTTGCCTGCTTCTGCTAGGATTAAAGGAGTGTACCACCATCACCCTGCTAACATAAAACTATTGAAAAATTCTATTTCCAAGTTTTTCTGGCAAGGAAAATTTACCTTTATTAAAATTGTATTTTATAGGGCTTGTAAAGAAGACTCAGTGGCTAAGAGTACCTGAAGTTTGATTCCCAGCACAGACCAAGTAAATGACAATTGACTGTAACTCTAGCTTGGAGTGGTCTGTACCATGACCTGACACATCTGAAATACACTCATGAGACACACATATATAAATACATAAAATGAGTCAGGTACTGCACACACCTTTAATCTCAGTACCAGGAGGAAGTAGCAGCTGAATCTCTGAGTTTGAGGACAGCCTGATCTACATAGTGAGTTCCAGAAGACCCAAGGCTACATGGAGACTTGAATGAATGAATGAATGAATGAATGAATGAATGAAAGAAGTGAAAAAAATTTAACTTTATGTACTAACATAAACCATCAAACTTAATAATTACCTGGGCTGCATAGGTGACTGCCTCAAGCTGCAATGCGGAGAGCCAGCCATTATCAATGGTCTCTTCAGAGATGGAGGTTTTGTACCAAACATCAGGAGGAGTGACACTGGATAGAGAACTAGTCTCCACCACTGCATCAGGGTGACGCAGGCCAATTTTTACTAAACAAAGATTTTAAAGTATTTCATTTAAGTCATTTGAATAGCATTTCCAGTCTTATTACAAGATAGTACAAATATTGTCTTATGACAGAAAAAGTACTAACTACTCACTTTGAGCTTCTATATAAAGTTACTAATTGTAATGCACTTCTCAAATTTCACAAAAATTACCTAACTACACAGTTTAGAGATAGATGATGAAAAGATCTTGAAAAGCAGATCTCCTCAGAAGGCACAGGCAGGCAATGTTCCATGCCAGCCCCACAAACCCAACACAAATAGATATGGTATGGCACAGCACCAGTCTCATCTACCAGGAAGATGAGGTAGTGGGATCAGTTGAGACCATGAGCTGAAGGCCTTGAACTCAGAAATCCACCTGCCTTTGCCTCCCAAGTGCTGGGATTAAAGGCACCGGCCCAGCTAAAACTTACCTTTCAACCTCATATAATGGCCACCAAGAAATTAGTCACATTACACAAAGGCAGGCAGGAAAATAGCATTAATAAAAATCAATGAAGTCCCCGCCCAGTGGCTATTATGGCAATTTCCAGTATAGCACTGACACAGGATCAAAACAAACATAAGCTTAAAGCAATGCCAAAAGGATATGGCCCTTAACGGTGTGGGCAAGGCAGCTCAGGCCTTCAAGCTCAGCACTCCAAGCAGTGAGACAGTCGGTCTATTTGAGGACAGCCTAGCAGGGAATTCCAAGCACACAGAGAACCTGACTCAAAAAACAAACATCAAAATGAGCAAGAGTCGAAAGAAGGCTCCAATGTGCCTATGATTGGGATAAGGTGTGAAAACTAGGGTAACCTCACAATATGTGTGTAGCTCCATAATTCACCTTAATTTTATAATCACTACTTACATAAAACTAGCCAGCAACAAAATAAACAAACCCAAGGATTTACTGTCATGGGTTTTAAAGACTTTAACCTCAAACAAGGTTCTAAATTTGTCTAAAACGGGAAAAACAGTAAAATTTACAAAAGGTAAATTCCATTTAAACCATAACCAGGCCCAGCAGTGGTGGCACATGCATGCCTTTAATCCCAGCACTTGGGAGGCAGAGGCAGGCAGATTTCTAAGTTCAGACCAACCTGGTCTACAGAGTGAGTTCCAGGACAGCCAGGGCTACACAGAGAAACCCTGTCTCAAAAAACAAAAACAAAAACCAAAACCAAGCCACCAGGTATTGTGGGACATGATTGCAATCCCACCCAATAACCCAGGCAAGGGGACTGCCAACTTGAGACAAGTTTGGACTTCACAAAAACATGTGTGCATGTGTGTAGGGGAGAGAGAGAGAGAGACAGAGAGACAGAGAGATACACAGACAGACAGACAGACAGATACATACACACACACACAGAGTGGGGGTTGTGGGTTGGGGACTATTATAGCTCACATCTTTCAAATCCTGACACCCTAACATATAGTGGTTTAACACAAGTTCAAAGTCGGGCAATGGTGGCGCGGGCCTTTAATCCCAGCACTTCAGCACTTGGGAGGCAGAGGCAGGTGGATTTTTGAGTTGAGGTCAGCCTGGTCTACAGAATGAGTTCCAGGACAGCCAGGGCTACACAGAGAAACCCTGTCTCGGAAAAAAAAGACAAGTTCAAGAGGAACTTGAGCCCATCATTCTGACAAATCCAAAAGACATACATTTTATTGGCATATACTCTGCATAGGTCTCAGCATGACCCATTTCTTCCTCATCTTCTTCTTCTGGTTCATCTTCCTCTTTAACAACAGGAACCTTCTGTAACACAAAAGTATAATCAATCTTAAGTATAGAGACAAAGGCCCAGAGTCTGCTGGACCTTTCCTGTCTGTCCAAAGGTAAACAGCAATGACAACCTACACAAAAATGGGCCACTCACTGGGTTCTACCCCCTCAAGCCACCATCTGGAATGACTTTGCCCCTCAATGATCACACATTTCTCTCCAACCCCAGTTCAGCCCTGCAGAAATACTACTGCCTGTGAAGGATATAAGTTAGCCCTACTAAGTTTCTGTAATTAATTAACCTACTTGCAGTCAACAAGCATTCTGAGAACTAACTTTCTCTCTCTGTCTTTTTTTCCCCCTGTACTGGCTAGTTTTGTGTGTCAACTTGACACAGGCTGCAATTATCACAGAGAAGGGAGCTTCAGTTGGGGAAATGCCTCCATGAGACCCAGCTGTGGGGCATTTTCTCAATTACTGATCAAGGGGGTAGGGCCCCTTGTGGGTGGTGCCATCCCTGGGCTGGAAGTCTTGGGTTCTATAAGAGAGCAGGTTGAGCAAGCCAAGAAAAGCAAGCCAGCAAGGAACATCCCTCCACGGCCTCTGCATCAGCTCCTGCTTCCTGTCCTGCTTGAGTTCCAGTCCTTACTTCCACATGGCTGTTGATCACCAGAGGAAGTCAGGACTGGAACTCAAGCAGG
>JADRCD010224490.1:2292-26704 GCA_019843815.1 Montemys delectorum | reverse complement strand
GCTGGAAGTCTTGGGTTCTATAAGAGAGCAGGTTGAGCAAGCCAAGAAAAGCAAGCCAGCAAGGAACATCCCTCCACGGCCTCTGCATCAGCTCCTGCTTCCTGTCCTGCTTGAGTTCCAGTCCTGACTTCCTCTGGTGATCAACAGCCATGTGGAAGTAAGCCAAATAAACCCTCTCCTCCCCAACTTGCTTCTTGGTCATGATGTTTGTGCAGGAATAGAAACCCTAAGACACCCCTCAAGACAGGGTTTCTCCCTGGCTGTCCTGGAACTCAGTATGCAGACCAGGCTGGCATTGAAATCAGAGATCTGACTGCCTCCGGTGGGATTTTTCTAAAGTAATAACCGAGTAACTTCCACATTACACAGAAATAGTACTACCACTATTTAAAACTCACCACAGTGGGGGAGAAACTCCTCATCTTCATGTCGTTTATCCATATCCTTGCCACTTCTTTACTAGAAGACTCTTTTTTAACTGCACCATTACTGACATCAGCTGCAGGAAGGAAAGCAGGTTACATTTTACACATCTCAATTTCGTTTCCTCTAATTTAAAAATTCCAGTTTATTCGTTTTAAAAAGCAAAAGAATATCAAAAAATTGTGGCACTAAATTAAACATAACCATGAAAGTATTCAAATTACTGTAGATTATTTTGAAGATTCACTTAGTATTTTATGTATATTTATATTTATATGTATTGTGTACCACTTGTGTGCAGTGCCTCCAGAGGCTACAATTAAGCATACAATCCACTTGGAATTGGAATTACAGTGACTGTGACCTGCCTGATGTGGGTGCTGAGAATCAAGCCCAGGTGGACTTCATCAGTGAGACTCAAAGCTGTATGGTTTTATAGAACACTTAAGCAAAACCAGTACATGGGGAATATGGGCCTGTCTGGATGGAAAATGCTTTTAATCCCAGCACTCAGGAAACCATAGCAGGAGATTTATGAATCTGAGGCCTTGCTGGTTCACATAGGGATTTCTAGGCCATTGTGAGCTACATAGTGAGACACTGTCTCAAAAAAGAAAGGAAAAAAAATGTACTTGAGAAATTTTAAAATTGTGAAAAAGTTTCATAAGCAAGACACATTAGGCAGTACTTAATAACGCAGTACAAATACCAAAGACCGGCATTACTTTTGAGATACCTCTCTGGTTCACTTAAAACAAACAAAATACAGGTTGCTCCCTTAAGCAACACATATACTACATCGGGAACAATACAAAGATTAGCACGCTCCCTTGGCAAGACGACACAAATTCATAAATGTTCCTTTTCTTTTCTTTTTTTTTTCTTTTTTTTTTTTTTTTTTTTACAAAATTCAGATCAACACCACAATAAGCTAGGGAGATGGCTGATTGAGCAATGTGCTCACTCCCCAAACATAAGGGATCAAGTCTACATGCTAAGAACCTATACAAAGAGCTTGCTGCTGCAGCACACACCTATACTATCAGCAAAGGGGAGACAACAGGATGCTTGTGGTTTGTGAACAAGACAAAATAGCCACATTTTTGAGCTCCAGGCTCAGTGAGAAACCGTGTCTCAAACAAGGTAAGGTGCTAAATAGAATGCACATGGCAACTTTGACACTCTTCTATTACTTCAGCTCCAAGAAATGTGACACTGGATTGTTTTCTAGGCTCCAAGGACAATGCACACACATGGTGCACAGATACATCCATATACATAAAATTCTTTTGAAATTAAAAACAACATTAAGAAAACCACTACACTTAGTCAAGCAAGGTGCTACATGTCTGTAATTCCTATAGTCAGAAGCTTGATTTGAGGCAGAAAGATCATTGAGAGTTTACAGTGGCTCAGGTAAGAATCTCTTAAATAATAATAATAATGATAATAATAATAATAATGATAATGATAATAATAATTTATACTAAAGTTTGAAATAAAGGAAGGAGGGGGCTGGAGAGATGGCTGAGCACTGACTGCTCTTCCACAGGTCCTGAGTTCAATTCCCAGGAACCATATGGTGGCTCACAACCATCTGTAATGGGATCCCCAATCTCTATTCTTGTGTATCTGAAGACAGTGACAGTATACTCATATATAAATATAGAATAAATGTTAAAAAAAAAAAAAGGAAGGACAGACCACCCCTAATTTACTCCTAAAATATTATGTTAACCACAGTAACTAGGAAATTTGAATGCTTTATAAAAACCCAACTTGCTCCTAGAGCAAAAGAGTTTGTAAAAGGACCAGAATTTTATGTTCATTCCCAGACCTCATGTTTGAAAAAAAAAAGGTTGTGTGCTGGACTGTAGAGATGGCTCAGAAGTTAAGAGTACTGGTTGCTCTTCCAGAGAACCAGGGTCCAACTTCTAGCACCCAGTGACAGTTCACCCCATCTATACGTGCAGCCCTGCACACAGACATACATGAAGGCAAACATCTGGCCTCCACCAGCACTGCACACATTGTACACAGACATACACGAAGGCAAACATTTCATACACATTAAAAAAAAAATTAAATCTTTGAAAATAAAAAGGCTGGAGTCTTTAAAAATAAAAAAGCTACAAGCCTTTAATCCCAGAGGCAGAGACAAGGAGATCTCTGAGTTCCAGGCCAGCCTGGTCTACAGATGATACAACCAGGGATACAGAGAAAACCTGTCTCAAAACAAATAAATCCAAAACCAACAAAAACGAGTAAGAAAAAGATAAAAACAAACAACAACAAGCAGCTGGTTATGGTCTTAACAAGAGGATCCCTGGGACGCACTGGATAGCCTACCCTGTCTGATGAATTCCAGTATAAGAGAGTAGAAAACATTCCTCACCTGGAGGTTGGTGGGCAGAGCAGACACAGGCAGGCACACACGTGTACCAAAAACACTACAGTGCACCTTTTACTTCTCTTCATAGCACTAGGGCATGTCTCAGAAATACAATGTATTTACTACCCATCTCTCTGCACTGCAGTCTGAGCTCCTAGGAGGGGACTGATCATAACTGTCTACTCAACAGGATCTCAAACTCCAGAAGGGAGATGGTACAACACACCCACCATAGGTATTTATTAAATGAGCAACAAAAAGATGTTTCAAAGACTGTAACACCCACTATTAAGCCAGGCAGTTGTAGTACATGCCTTTAATCCCAGGTGCCTGGGATTAAAGTACTTGGGTATAGCCAGAGCTATTACAGAGAAATCCTGTCTCGAAAAACAAACAAACAAACAAACAAAATCTAACTCCAGTTCCAGTGGACTCTGACAACCTCTTCTGGCTTCCATGGGTATCTTCATACATATGGTGTACATTAATACACTCAGGCACACACAAAGAAAACATAAATATTAAACACAACGTCCAAAACCACTTGTAAAACACACACAAGAAACCCAAACTGCTTGGGAAAGACAAAGTTCAAATGGCTGAAAATGGACTTACTAGCTGCAGTTGCAACTGGCTGAGCAATATTGGCAGGTGGCTTCAGTTTCATGAGTTCATTTAAACTATTATTTTTGAGTAAATCCTTTAACTGAACCTGGTCTTTTGAAGGAGCAGGGGGCATGGCATTTCGTACTGCTGGTGCAGAAACTGAAGGGCGTGTGTTTGCAGTGGTCTGGATGAACTTTGTCAAAGTGATGGTTTGCCTATTTGTTGTTGCAGGTGGTGTTTTAGTCATTACAATTGTAGATCCCAAGGTCGGAAGTTGATTTATTTGATTCAGCACAAACGTTGTAGTAGATGGAGGCTGCTGCTAAAAAAGAAAACATTTCACACACTCAATTTGACTTTAATAGTCTGCATCAATAAACATCGGGCCATTTAGAAATCTAAAACTAGAGGCTGGAGGGTGGGATCAGAAGGATGAGCTGACTGTGGTGAAGGCATGAGAACCTTGAATCCCCAGGATCCAGGACACATAAGTCAGGCAGTCAAAGCACACCTTTAATCCCAGTGCTCCTATGTGGGAGCATAGGAGAGCCTGTCTCCAACAAGGTTAAAAATGTGAGGATGGACACTACAGGTTGTCCTTTGACCACATGCCTGCTGGGGCATGTATAAGCTCAAAGGTAACACAAACTCAATCTAAACTTTATTCTATTCTTACTTAAGTAATGGTACTTCATTTCTAACTTAATGATTAGCTATAAATTATCAGGTTAAAACATAACACTCAGGAAAAGGTATAGTAGTAATTTAACATTTTAGAGAACCATCAAGGGAATTATAAAGGGCAGCTATCTTTTCCTATAAGAAGCCTAATAACAAGAAAAGATTCCACTGTCAACTAGACAGACAACTCTAAGCATACTATATAAACCACTGAAGACTTAAATTTTACTGAGTCCTTTTTTTTTGTTTTGTTTTATCAAGACAGGGTTTCTCTGTGTAGCTCTGGCTGTCCTGGAGCTAAGTAGACCAGGCTGGCCTCAAACTCAGAAATCTGCCTGCCTGTGCCTCCCAAGTACTGGGATTAAAGGCGTGAGCCACCACTGCTTGGAGAATCCTTTAAAAAAAAAAAAAAAAAAATCTCTATTGCAGCCGAATTGTAATCACAGCACCCCAAAAGCTGAGACAGGCAGATCACCGGGGTTGAGGCCAGCCTGGTCTACAGAGCAAGTTCCAGGATGGTTAGAGCTACACAGAGAAACCCTGTCTCTTTTTCTCTTTTTTTTTTTTTTCGGTTTTTTGAGACAGGGTTTCTCTGTGTAGCCCTGGCTGTCCTGGAACTCACTCTGTAGACGAGGCTGGCCTGGAACTCAGAAATCCACCTGCCTCTGCCGCCCAAGTGCTGGGATTAAAGGTGTGCGCCACCACTGCCCAGCGAGAAAAAAAACAGGGGAAAAACAAAGTTCTTCTAACATCATTTTTTTTTTTTAATCTATATGGTTACTGGTATGTGAGATGCCTGTGGGGCTAGAGATACCAGAAATCCCTCAAGCTAGAGTTACAGGCACATGTCAACTGCCTAGTATAGGTGCTCTATAATACCAATAGCTCTTAACTGATGAGTCATTTGAGCCCTTTGAGACTGGGTTTGTGGTTTGGTTTGGTTTTGGTTTTGGTTTTGGTTTTTGGTTTTTCAGGACAAGGTTTCTCTGTATAGCCCTGGCTGTCCTGGAACTCACTCTGTAGACCAGGCTGGCTTTGATAGGTTTGTAGTTTTAACATTGTATCTTTCTTTTCTTTTTAAAGATTTATATACGTGAGTACATTGTAGCTGTCTTCAGACACACCATAAGTGAGCATCAGATCCCATTATAGATGGTTGTGAGCCACTATGTGGTTGCTTAGAATTAAACTTGGGACCTCTGGAAGAGCAGACAGTGTTCTTAACTGCTGAGCCATCTCTCCAGCCCCTGCATGTCTTTTTTAATTGAAAAAAAAAAGCGTTTAATTTTCTCCACAAATTGATTTTACTAAGGAGGCAAATGTGTAGAAATCAGAGGACAACTTGAGGGGTTCAGTTCTCTCCTACCACATGGCTCTCAGGAGTCAAAGTTGGATCCTGAAGTATGACAACAGTACCTTTACATCTAACCAACAGAAGGATGACCAGTATCACTTCTATTCAATGCCGTTTGCTATCATAGAGCTTACAGTAAATCCTAGAACCTAAAATCACAAGGATAACGTAGCCAGGTGAACTCCAAATACTAGGTGGTTACTATCAACAGTCTTAGACAACCATGCACCTTTGGTGTTGTTAGGGAGGAGATCAAGTGAAAAGGAAATAGGGAGGAGCAAAGAAAAGGCAAAGCTGAGCACAGTAACTCAGGACTGTGAGCTACTCTTGGCAAGGAGACAAAGAACACAAACTAAGCTCAAGGTCAGTTTAGCCTACATGAGACCCTATCTCAAAATAAAGAAATGAATGGGTAAATAAATAAATAAGAAAGAAGCCAATTTGAAAATACAAGTTTGTGGCTTTAAGATCACAGAGTATTTCTGCATACCACTGGTAGGTGTTCTTACGGTGCCGGGCTCATCCAAGGACCTATCACCTGCAAGGGAAGTATTCTAGCACTAAGCTAGAGCCCTTGTCCCTTTACTTACTCTTTCAGTAAAAATATTCTAGACTGCTATTTACCACTTTTAAACTAACAATAAAAATTGACAAATTTTAACCAGTGTAACCAATAATTTTAGATCCCTTGGATTCTGTCAATATTGGTTACATTTGAGGTAAGAGTAAAAGAACTACATGTAAAGCATAATTAATCACATAAAAGTTATAGCATAACCACCAATAAAAGCCACAGCACTCAAAATGAACGAAGTGAGATAACATTTACATTCATCCTTTCTTTTTTTTTTTTTTTTTGGTATTTCGAGACAGGGTTTCTCTGAGTAGCCCTGGCTGTCCTGGAACTCACTCTGTAGATCACATCCTTTATTTCAACCTTAAAAATTTTTTTTGATTACAATACACTATTATCCTCTGCTACTAGGGAGATCAAGGATAGCCAGGGCTAAAGATCTTATATTTATATTTTTTGCTACCAGTCTAAACTATTTTAGAATAATAGCAAACCTCTAAGGCTCTTACCCTCACATTTAACAGTGCGGGAGTAGACATCATCTCTGGTTCTTGTTTGACAGGAACTGCTGCTTCTGTCTCCAAACCTAGTTCTAATGCACTAAGTGGCACCGACTGCAGACAAAGTAACAAAGAAAAGGGCAGACAGCAATGAAGTCTGTTTCAAGAACAAGAGTTACATTTATTTTATTAAAAACCAAAAACTGCAGAGCTAGGTTCTACTTCAGTGGTAGAGCACTTGCATAGTCTGCAGAATCCTTGCTCAGACCCCAGAACCATACACAAAGTCAAGCTTTTCAATCAAACAGAAGGCTACAGTAGCTCACTCCTTTAAGCCAGCACTCTTGAGGCAGAAGCAGGCTAGATCTCTGAGTTGGAGGCTAGCCTGATCTACAGAGTGAGTTCCATGACAGCGAAAGCTATACAAAGAAACCCTTTCAGTAGGGAAAAAAGGGGGAGGGGAGAAAGAAGAGGAAGAGGAGAGAATATAATCAAACAGAATGTGCAATCACTACACCTATTATGACAGACTAATCTTAGTCAGCATAAAATCTTCACAAAGCTAAACTAGTATCAGAACTTTATATTTGCTTTTAGCAAATGTAAACGGAGAAGTCACAAAAAAGGTCTCAATAAAGACCAAAGGCAGATGGGCAGTAGTGGCACACACCTTTAATCCCAGCATTTGGGAGGCAGAGACAGGCAGATTTCTGAGTTCATGGCCAGCCTGGTCTACAGAGTGAGTTCCAGGACAGCCAGGGCTACACAGAGAAAGCCTGTCTTGAAAAACAAAAAAACAAAACATTGTAAAATGAAATTAATATTCTTCCCATATAAATGCTAAGCAATGTCTTGGGTTTTGATGCCAATAACATCTATTTAATTAAAAAGAAAAGCAAACTGCTTAAAAACATTCTCATGTATCTTTAAAGTTTATTAATAATATATACACATATTTTTTGTTTATTTCTTTTTTTCTCTCTATTTTTTTTTTTTTTGTCCTGTTCCTCTATAGACCAGACTGGCCTGGAATTTGGAGATCCATCTGCCTCTGCCTCTCAAGTGCAGGGATTAAAGGTGTATGCCACCACTGCCTGACAATATCTTTTCCTAAAATGTAAATTAAAGAGTTGAGGCTATACTTTAGCAGTAAAGTGCTTGCCTAGCATGCACAAGTCCCTACATTCAATTCCCAATACCATAAACAGGAAAAAATGACTAGTGTTACTAATAAATAACAATGGAAATTGCAAATTAAGAATTTCTGATAGATTTGAAAAACTGTTACCTGTTGAACTGAAGGGGGAGTAGGGGTGGCAAGGCTAGCATCTCCACCGTCAACATCAAAGAGGTCATTCGGACTAATCCCACTCTCGCTCAAGGCAGCAAGCAGTAAATCTTGCCCTGGTTCCACCATCTTTAGAAGAAAAGTGAAAATTATTAACTCAACACAACAACTAACTAACACAACAATCAAACATTTTCTACTAGAGCTGTTCATTCAGTACTTATGAAGAACTTGCTATATGTGAGAAAAAGAAGATAGAAGAGAAAGTCTTTGATCGCGGAAACATCACATTAAAATGAAAGGACACGTAAGCACAATTAAGAGTATATACATCACATTAAAATGAAAGGACACGTAAGCACAATTAAGAGTATATATCCAAAACACTATGAGAATGACCATGGTGGCACATTCCTTTAATCCCAGCACTTACAAGGTAGAGGCAGGCTTGTATCTGTGAGTCTGAGGCCTGCCTGGTCTACATAGTGAGTTCCAGAACAGCCATGGCTACAAATAAAATAAATATGCTATGAGCTCTAAGGAGGCAAAATTGAACTGTGCACAGCTACCTAGGTAGATGACAACACTGAGTTCAGGGGAGGAAGTAACCAGAAAGACAAGTGTCTTCTAAACACTCCACTCCAATACACCACCAGGGGGCCACACGTGAGCAGGTTATGATCTACGGCCTCATTCATGCTTCTACATGGATACAGGCCACTACCGGGTTTTCAGATACAGGACAGCTTGGCATATTAGTTCCTAATTTAGAAATATTACTGACACCAGTACAAAAGCAAACTGAGAGGAGCTGGAGTAAGCAGACACAGGAAGACTTCCACTGCAACAGGCATAAATGCTACAGTGGCGGGGCCTGGAGACATGACTCAACGGTTAAGAGCACTGGCTCTCTTCCAGAGGTCCTGAGTTCAACTCCCAGCAACCACATGGTGGCTGACAGCCATCTGTAACAGAATCCCTGATGCTCTCTTCTGTTGTGTCTCAAGACAGTGACAGTGTACTCACATACAGAAATAAATCTTTAAAAAAAAAAAAAAAAAGTGCAGTGGTTGGAAGAAAGAAGACAAATGTGTTCCCAAGGTATTTAGCAAAGAAACTCTATAGGTTTAAAATTAAAACTCAGGGGCTGGAAAGATGGCTCTAGGATTAAGAGTACTTGCTGCTCTTCTAAAGAACCTAGGTTCAAGTCCTAACACCCATATCACTGCTTACAACCATCTGTATCTCAATTATAGAGGATCCAACACCCTCTTGTGGCTTCCTGGAGCAAGGCACCAACATGGTACACCAACATACATGTGAGCAAAACCTATACTCATAAATTAATTTTAAGAATTTAAAACATTTCCAATTTAAATTTTTCTAAATTACACGTACATTATTGTGAGTAGTTTTTCCCAAGAAACAAATTTGTGCTATATAAACAATATACCTTAGCTGTGTGATGCAATGATGCATCCATGACATTCCACAAAAAGGGTTAGCAAAGAGCCACAGACACAACCTAATTAATATACAGAAACTCAAGAGAAGTCCTCTGCTCTACCCAAGTCACATCTATCCGTGGGTCATTTAGATGCCAGTTCTAACAAACACGAATATCAGGTGCATATCCTGACTAAACTCAAGGCAGAACCAGGTAGAAAAGGATGGAGGACAGATCAATCAGTCTTCTATGAAAATTCCAGAGACAAGAAATGAAGTCTGAGACAGAAAACCATCTTGGGCAGGAAGAAAGAAAGGTAAGTAAAGTCAGTGTGGATACTGCCCCAACCTGCCACAGTCAGGCTTTTCACACACCACAGCACCTCAGCTCACAGCAATCTGTGCAGCAGGTCATGCATCCTCAAAGTTAGAGCTCAAATTTACATAGACAAAGTGGTCTGAGATTAGACTCCAGAACAGCACAAATTCCCAAAGCTCACATGGGTGTTCTTTCCAGCTAGGAGATAGAAACTGACACCAAATTTTAACGTTCTGTCTTGGAATAAATGCTAGACACTCTGACTAAAATGGAAAAAAGGATTCCAGTATAAGGGGAAGCTGAGGTAAAAGTGAGCCGAAGACCAAGCCAGAATAGCTTGTACAACTATATACCCTGGCTCAAAATAAGAGGTAACTAGGGCTGCAGAGACAGCCTAGAGGTTAAGAACTTGTTGCTCTTGCAGAGGACCAGGGTTTGGTTCTCAGTACCCACATAGGGCTAGGATTAAAGGCCTGGACTACCCACCCAACCTCACCGAGCTTTTTTTGTTCTTTTTTCTTTTTTTTTTGCTTTTTGTTTGTTTTGGTTTGGTTTTTTGAGACAGGGTATCTCTATGTAGCCCTGGCTGTCCTAGAACTCTGTAGACCAGGCTGGCCTCAAACTCAGAAATCCGCCTGCTTCTGCCCCTCAACTGCTGGGATTAAAGGCGTGCGCCACCACTGCCCGCCCTCACTGAACTTTTTAAGTGCTTTTTTTGTTGTTGTTGTTTTATTTTGTTTTGTTTTGTTTTTCAAAACAGTATTTCTCTGTGTAACTGAGCCCTAGTAGCTGTCCTGGACTCCCTTTATAGACCAGGCTGGCCTCAAAGTAACAGAGATCCTGAGTCCTAGGATCAAAGGCATGTGCCACTATGCCCTGAACTCCAAATGATTTCTTTAAAATGAACATTAAAAGCACAAAAATATGGAAGGGACGAATGTTTGATATTCATACAATACACGATGCCCAGAGAGCCATAAAGTTCTTGATCAACATACATCTCAACCTGCACTTCAGAGGTAAAAGTTCTTTAGGCATTCCAAAAGTTCTGCGTATATCAAAAACAAACATAGGAGTCAGGTGGTGGTGATGCACGGCTTTAGTCCCAGCACTAAGGAGGCAGAGGCAGGTGGATTTCTGAGTTCCAAGTCCAGCCTGGTCTATGGAGTAAGTTCCAGGACAGCCAGGACTACACCGAGAAACCCTGCCTCAAACCTCCCACTCTTCTCCCCAAAAAACATACACAACTTTTACCTGCCAACATTAAGAAGATTTGAGGATAAAGCTCAGAGATGATGCCTAGCATACATAAATAAGGCCCAACAATGAAAAAAACAACAAAATACAAAGTAACATGTGAGACCCTCTGACCTCACTAGAAAACTTTTAGTATGATTTGAACAGTTGATGTATCTTTTTCATATGGAGGATCAATCTATGGAGCTTTTCAGGCAACAGGGCACACATTTTCCTAATCGTTCTCTTCTGCAGGAAGCAAGAGAACAAGACAGAACACTTATTGCATTTTCTAACAGCATTAAGCAACTCTTAATATTTAATCACATTCCTATATGAAACTCACAGAACTTCAGTGCTAAATGGAGAAAGCCCTTAAAAGTTGCACAGGCCAAGCTCCTGGTTTTATAAAAGCTGTGTAATCTCAAGAGGGACAACATTTCACAATATAAATCCAAAACACAGTTGCATGTAGAGAACTGACACTGTGTCTACCAAGGAGTTTACACCTCAATTCAAAGGGACATGTGCCATGCAGCAATCTAACAAGCCCAATAATTAACCCACAGAAATGTCAATTGCAAATGAACATCAAAATGCTCCACTTTTGCCAGGGATACACAGAGAAACCCTATCTTGAAAAACAACAAACAAAACAAAGTTCTACTTCTATGTAAAGCACATTTCAAAGCATTCATAGAGAGGCTGATATAAGGAGGGTGTGTAGAAGTTATGGACTACTTTGGCAGGGATCCTGAAAAGCAATGTCACCCAAAAGAGCAGAAGGTAGAGCACCCACTAGACACCAACACTGACCCTTATCAGCATGGACAAGACAGAGACCTAGAGCTCTGCAGAGCTCTAAGCAGATACAAGGACATCATCCGAGGCACTACAGAGGCAGAAACAGAACAAAAATACCGTGCACATCACCTACTAGTGCTGTAATACAGCCAGGTAAAAAACCTAGACTGTTTCTTCATCTGCAGAGAGTATTAAGAACTTCTAAGACTCTTGTGTTCAATATTGGGGGTGGGGGGTAGAGAATACCTAGAGTGGATGTTTGCAGCTGGTTTTTCCCGGTTGTCTTTTGATAGTCTTACTACACATAGCCTAGGCTCGCCTTGAAGTCATAGTCCTCCTACATACTGTTATTACAGTTGTGTGCTAGGTTTTAAATTTTTCTGCTAATAGTCAGGCATGGTAAATGCCTTTAATCCTAGCACTTAGCACAGGCCAATCTCTGAGTTCCAGGCTAGCCTCAAAAAGAAAAAAAAATTTTTTTAAAGATTTATTTATTTATTATATGTAAGTATACTGTACTGTAGCTGTTTTCAGACACACCAGAAGAGGGCATCAGATCTCACTACAGATGGTCGTAAGCCACCATGTAGTTGCTGGGATTTGAACTCAGGACCTTCGGAAGAGCAGTCACTGCTCTTACCCGCTGAGCCATCTCTCCAGCCCACCCTCCCCAAAAAATTAAAAGTATATATATGTGATAACCGAGATAGGGAGCAAGGCATGTGAGAAAGGACAACTTTTTGGAGTCAGGTGTTCCCTTTACAGTGGGATCAATTTCAGATGGTCAGGTTTTTCAGCAAGTGCATTTACTGAGCCTTCTCCCTGGCCCTTAACCATTATTTTGACAAACCTGAGAATAGAGAAAGATTTCTTTTCTTTTGTATAACTATCACACTATTGGACTCCCAGAATACAAGCTTTTAGAGACAGCAATCTATCCAATAATCCATTTTCAAATAGTTTTATAAGGGGCTGAAGAGCTGTCTGCGTGATTAAGAGCACTCACTGCTCTTCCAGAGAACATGGATTTGGTTCCCAGCACCCACATGGCAGCTCACAACCATCTATAAATCCAGTTCAGGGGACCCAAACACCTCTTGCCTCCTAGAGCACCAAGCATTCATGTAATACACAAGTACATATACACGCTTACAAACACTGACATATATGAAATAAAATTTAAAAAATGTATATATTTTAAAAATTAATCGGGGCGCAGTGAACGGAATGTAAGTGAATGAGTAAAAATTGATTAAAATGCTGGGCGGTGGTGGCGCACGCCTTTAATCCCAGCACTTGGGAGACAGAGGGCAGTCAGATTTCTGAGTTCGAGGCCAGCCTGGTCTACAGAGTGAGTTCCAGGACAGCCAGGGCTACACAGAGAAACCAAAAAAAAAAAAAAAGATTAAATTAAAAAGATAGTTCTATAAAATACTAGTGAAGTGTCTCAAACCTAAGTTGTGTAGATAATCAGATGTAAAGGCAACTGGCAGTCATTTCCAAAAGTGCATAGATGCTAACATTTAGGAAGTATTTTTGCCTGAATGAAAACAAAACAGGGCTGGCAGGGCAGTGAATGCGTTTAGTCCCAACACTCAAGAGAGGCAGAGGCAGGAAGGTTGTTTCAAGGCCATCATGGTCTACAAAGTGAATTTTAGAATGGCCAGGGTTACATGAAAAAACCCTGTCTCAAAAATACAACAAAACAGGTAGTTTGTTTTCCCCTTATTCTTAAATAGCATAGGTCACCTAACAGCCTAGGCCTAGAACCCTAACTGCTCAAGAGGCTGAGATAGATAGGTCACAAATTCAAAGCCAGGATAAACTACACAGAGTTCAGGCCAGCCTGCATAATTTAGTAAAAGCCTCTTTCAAAATAAAATTCCAAGACTCATCTTTGTCATACACCTTTGAATCCCAACATTCTGGAAGCAGAGGCAGATAGATCTGAGTTTGAGGCTAGCCTAGGCTATCTACAGATTGAATTCAAGAACAGCCAGGACTACAAATAGAAACCCTGTCTTGAAAAAAACAAAACAAAAAAACTCAACACCAGAACAGACTGAAGACTGACATTCAATGTAAGAATTTGAAGGAACCTGTCGCAATCCCAGCCCTTTCAAAGTGGGGGTAGAAGGATAAGAATGTCAAAGGTAATATTCAACTATGTAAGGAGTTCATGGCTAACCTGATGTGTATATGTATACATATATATACATATACATATATATGTATATATATATATGACTCTGAAAATTATAAACAGAGCTAGGAGTGGCAGCAAACATCTTTGATGCCAGCACTCAGACAGAGGCAAGTGGATCGCTTTGAGTTCGAGGCCAGCCTGGTCTACAAAGTAGTTCCAGGAGAGCCAGGCTGTTATAGAGAAACCTGTCTCAAACACACACACACACACACACACACACACACACACAGAGACCTCTTTAACCCTAGCACTTGAGACACAGAGGTGGGTAGATAAATCTCTGAGTTACAGGCTAGCCCGGTCAACATAATGCCGTTCTACAAAGGCCAAGGCTATATAAAGAGACCCTGTTTCAAAAACTTAAAAAAAAAAAGAAATTGGAGAAGGGAAAGCAAAAACTCATCACCACTACCTCAAATTCAGTTGAGCAGTGTTTTGAGGCAGGGTATCATTATGCCAGGGTGACCTTGAATCACTGACCCTGCCCCCAGTGCTAAGAGTACAGCCACACACACTGGCACAGTTAGTGCTTTATGATTAGGCTTTTCTTTCCATCCTCAGCACAGCCCAAGAGTATCCTTATCACGGAGGAGCTAAAGCCCAGAGAGGAGGGATGTAACAAGGTAACAACTACAGAAGCTTGGAGCCCAATACCAAACTTTTCCACAATCCTACCCTTCTTGCCCCAATAAGTGGCCTCCATACCCACAGGCGTCCCATTCCAAAGTTAGATGGGGAAGATGGTATGTGATTCCTACACATGTAAACTGAGGCCAGCTAGTCTACACAGGAACTTCAGGCCAGCCAGGGCTACATAGTAAGACCTTGTCTCAAAAAAAAAAAAAAGTTTCATCCGAAGATAAAAGTAGTACATGAACTAGTAGACTGTTCACTGGGTAATCAGTGCCATTACCTCTTCATGTAGCACATACTCCTGTCAGGCTGTGTGAACAATCTGGAGATGAAGTGAGGAAGGGCCTACATGCAAATATAACATTATTACATACAGGATTTAAACTCCTGTAGACTTTTGCTATTTTCCTGTGTCTTGAGCCAATCCCCTAAAAGAGACTGTTTTTCATCTGATGTTGACAATCTAATAGGGGACTCACTGTCAAAGTAGCTTACAGTATTTTATGGTAAGCATAATTAAATATTTCAGTATAGAACAGAAAACCATTCCAGAACACACAGGTGGAGAGAGCAAACATTTTATGAGATTTTTTTTTTGTTTTATTCACTACCATTAGGTCACAAACATTTTAGTGTAGAATGTAAAAATCTGAAAATAGTTTTCTAATTTATTTGTTATACCCCAACGAGTAAATTTATCTGATATGTTTTGAACCACCTTATACTCTGAGGACTTCCTGCTCTTCAAGAAACTCTCCATTGCTGAGCAGTTGTGGTGCACATCTCTGATCCCAGCACTCAGGAGGCAGAGGCCAGCCTAGTCTACATGGTGAGTTCTGGGACAGCCAGAGCTATATAGTGAACTCCTGTCTTGGAAAAAAACCTTGTAATTACATTCAGTGGAGGTAGGCCCTCAGTGCTACTGCCCCCTTGTATGGATGTCTGAGGACAACTTGTGCCCTCTTCCACCATGTGAATCCCAGGGTCCAAACTTAAGGTAGTCAGACTTAGAGCAAATGTCTTAGCCAGCTATGCCATCTCAGTGGCCTCTTTAGATAAACTTTAATTTTAAGCAAGAAAGCTCAGGGCCTACAGTATCTCATTAGAGACTATTTGGAAAGGGCAGACCTGTGTAGTCTTGCCCTTGACAGGTGGCAAGACTCAACTCAAAGTTCAACTTAAACTATGAAAAGCACCAAAAACACACCTATACACAACTGAGTTGTTTGAAGCATATCTTTCTAAAGCACAAAAAAGACTGCACATGATGACAATGCAGGCCTATAATCTCATATCAGGGAGGCTGTGACAAGAAGATCTTGAGTTGGAAGGGCAGCATGGCTACATAGTGAAATTTTTGACAGCCTCAAAAACAAACACCCTCTGTCCCTCCAAAAAAGAATCACCAGTCTCCACATTGGCCATTTTTAAGTAGTAACTTCAAAGAACTTAAGACATACAAAAGTGCAAACATAACACTCAAATAAACACAGGTTCTCTTTTTCAACATTTATACAATTAAAATCAAGTTGGATGTAAAACTATGAAGGAAGTTAAACCGAATGAAGTTAAACTGCATGCAGAAGCCAGGAGAAAGAATTCTTCCCTGATTAGAAAAGGTCTGGGAAAAAAAAAAACCTTAGAAAAATAGCCATCAATATTCCTGTGCTATCAAAATTAATATCCAACTGAAGTCACCTCTGCAAATGCCATTTCATTCCAGAAATTCTTCATAAATGATGATTCTTTCCCCAATGCTTATGAAAATCAACCCTGACTTAGGAGCATTAAGACTGTTAATGGGTAGAGCTATATGCAAATGCTAGTAAGATCTAGGGCACCCTGGATTTGACAGTTCGATGGACAGTCCAAGAAGATTCTTCACAAGCCTTCTTCCACCCTTAAGTCCAGAGAATGTGAATATTTTACTCCACATACATGGCAAACAATCGACGTTTAAAGGTCAAAGGGGACCTTTTATAACCTTCCCCCAACACGTGTTCAGCACAAACTTCCGGGTGAGGCTACAATTGGCTGCGCTATTCAATGGACTAAAAACGATGCTTTCTTGGGCTCTCATTTTATCTCCTGCTCCCCCTACCCCACACCGCACAATTCTCAAACAGCGACTTCCCCCAAACAAAAGCCTCCCACAGCAAACAGAGCAAGGACATAAAAAGAGCTTTCTATATGAGAGCATCCAAGTTAGTGGTCCGCAAACATTAACCAAACAGAGGCACAAAGCCGGGATGGAAAGGGGAGGAGCTGGATGCCGGGGTCAGGACAGCAACAATCACACGGGTTTGGATGGTCCGGCAAATCCAAGGTTTCGGAGCAGTGGAACCCACCCCACGCCACTCCCGGGAAAACAACAGCAGACACAGCTTGGAGGAACTTGGGGGTTCGCTACATCCAACACTGCTAAGGCGAGCAAATGCCCAACCGCCATCGCCCTCTGCAAGGACTGAGCTCAGAGTCTGAAGGTGCACTCACTCACTTCGGGGAACGCATAGCCCACCGCGGCGAGGCGTCAAGGTGTCCCCCACGTGTCCCACGCACCCCACCCGCCGGTGAGCCGGGTCCAGGAAGGGTGTACCGGTGCCTCCCTCCCGCTCCTGGAACCGTGAGCAATGGGCCGGCGGAATCTAGTAGGGTGTCCGCCTCGCCTTCGCAACACGTCCCGGGTCGGTGAGAGGAGACAAGGCGAGCAAGGCGATCCCCGGTGGAGTCGGCGTGAGCCGGCCTCGTAGCTGCCGTCCGGCTCGGGACAGCGGGACTCCCCGTCAGGGCCGGCGCTGTCTGGTTGAGAATGCCGGAACCAACGGGGCGGACAGCAGAAGGAGACCAAGCGACGGTCGAAGTGGCGCGGACAGCAATGAAGTGGCCGCCTCCCCCCAACCCCCACAGCCGGCCCCACACGGACCCTTAGGAGCCGTGGTGGGAGTGGGAGGCTGTCCGGGAGGATGAGCGTGAGAGAAGAAAAGGGACTGAGAGAAGGACTTACTTTCCCCGCCGGACCCGACGAAAGGATAGCTTCTCCCGGTCCGCGGACGGCTGAGGAGCCGGAGGCGACAGGAGCGGAGGCGGAGGCGGCGGCGGCGGCGGCGGCAGAAGCGGCGTCTGGCTCTGCCTACCTCCCCGCCGCCATCTTGAAGCCCCTCCCCCCGACCCCCCGCCCCGCAGGAAGAGGGGGCGGAGCGACGGGTCAGGCGCCGCGCGCACACAGCCCGCGACACGCCCCACGTGACTTCCCCCGCACGGCCCCCCCATCCCCTCCCCTGTCCGCCCCGCCTCCTTCTTAGAGGAGGGACGCGGATCCCCCCCCACACACCCCATCTTGACCTCCCCCTCCTCCTTCGCCACCCAAACCGGACTCCACCGAGTCCCGCTAGCCTGGTACCACAGATGGGATCCAAGGGAATTCCGGAACCCAAACGGTCCATTACCGCGGCTCTGGGGTGGGCGAAGGGTGAGGGGGCCGGGTTTCCGAGAAGGGGGAGGGGGCAAGGCAAAGGCGGCCTGGGACAGTCACGTGTCCGCCACTTCCGCCGCCCCTGGCCGAGACCTCGCGAGAATAACGTTTCCCCCACCGGTTGTGTTCCTCAGGCTGTCGGGAAGAAGGTCCGCTTCTCTCGGGGTGCCACCGGGAGGTCAGCCTGGGAGCGTGCGCGCATGCGCCCCACACCGGCCGTCGTAGTCCGGTTTACAAGGCCCAAAGCTATTTTCACATTCTTGGAAATGGGTAGCTACGACCCGTCGAGTCCTTGTGGGGTGTCTGTCACAAGGCGAGCTCTTTACTGTGCATGTTAAAAAAAAAAAATAGCATAATCATTGCTTGTGAAGCTCCCTTGAGCTTTATTGAACTTTATTGACTGGAAAACCTCCGTGAGCTCCCGAGGGGGTCCATGATCCTTATCTCCAGCCGGATAGCGCTGGAGGATCGCGATTCTATTTGCTTTACACACGCCCAGACACCTGCACCCACCGTTGGTCTCCAGTAACGACTGCTGCATACCAAGGCTTCTTTTCCAGCTTCTCCCTTGTTTATTTTCATGTGTTATTATTAAGCAGCCTAACAGACTTAACACAAATTAACTTCTTGGTCCCCCTTTTGTAAAGTCATTCGGAGAATGCAGTTTGACGCCGTTACTTAGGAAATAGACGCGCCTGGACAATTGCTACTCCCGACTAGCTGTGCGGTCTGTTTTGCCCAGTGCTGAAAGTACACCGCAAGCAAGTCGTTTTGACAAGTGAGGTGAAAGTGTGTAAACACAGCTGGGTGTGGTGGCTCAAGCCTTTAATCCCAGCACTCAGAGGTGGGTTGATCTCCTGGGTTGACATCAGCTAGGTCTACCGATGAAATTCCAGGACAGATAAGACTACACAGAAAAATCCTCTCCAACAAAAACAAAACAAAAAACAAAAACAAAACTGAGAAGTCTTTCAGACAAATTATGAGCATGTGTTTGGTTTTCTGTTGCTATGACAGTTTATTTCATATTACGTTTTACTATCCATCATGGAGGCAGGCCAAGGCAGGAGTCTGGAATCAGGAACTGAATTATAGTGGAGTTAGGCTACTTCTGGCTTGCTTGCTTATAATACAGCCCAGCCCCACAGTGGGCTGGCTCTCCTACAGCAATAGCAATTTAGAAAACGCCCCACAGATTGTTCTCCTAGGTCAGGTTATTGGAGGTAGTTCTTCATTTGAGATTGCCCTTTTCTCAAGTATATCTAAATTTAATCAAGTTAACAAAACCATGACATCGGGAAAGTAAATATAGTAATAATAGTTATTCTGACTTACTATGCTTACATTTGAATTATAGTTGTAGGCTATTTTTTATTTTATTTTTTTGAGACTAGCTTTTCTCTGTAGTTCTGGTTGTCCTTGAACTCACTCTGTAGACCACGCTGGCCTTGAATCTAGAGGTTGACCTCTCTGCCTCCCAAATTCTGGGATTAAAGGCATGTACTGCCGGGCGGTGGTGGCGCACTCCTTTAATCCCAGCTCTTGGGAGGCAGAGGCAGGCGGATTTCTGAGTTCGAGGCCAGCCTGGTCTACAGAGTGAAAACCAGGACAGCCAGGGCTACACAGAGAAACCCTGTCTCGAAAAACCAAAAAAAAAAAAAAAAAAAAAAGTAGCAAAGGCATGTACTACCATGCCCAGATAAGATTTATTATTTTTAATTATATTTATTGAGGGAGAAGTAATGTTTACAAGAGTGCAGGTAATTCTGGCTCAGAGGCCAGAAGTGGAGCTGGAGTCACAGATAATTGTGAGATGCCTGTAAAGTATACTAGGAATTGAACTCAGGTCCTCTGGAAAGACAGATTCTATATGACTCTAACCACTGAGCCGTATATCTCTTCAGTACTCCTCTTCTTACTTTTTGAGACAAGTTCTCACTGGGTTTGACAAGTTATTGTTGAATTCACTCTGTATCCTAGACTGGCCACAAACTTGCAACTATCCTGCCTCAGCCTGCCAAGTCACTCTCCTTTTTATTTAAAGACAAGGTTTCAGTAATTTGCCCATGCTAACATTGAACTCAACTTCAGGTAGGCTTTGAACTTGGAATCCTTGTATTCAAATCAGCTTACATAGCTGCAATGAGTAACAATCAAACCTGTCTCTGTACTTCTCCAGGTCAGCTATTTGGTTTGTATATAAATGAGAATGTGTTCCAGAGTTCTTTCATTTCCAGTAATGTCTATCCAGTTCTTCCTATGTTGCTTCACATGGCATAAGTACAATCCTTTTATGGCTGAATAGTATTCCTCTTTTTTGTGGATATTGTCTAATATATAGCCTTGATTGGTCTACAACACTCCATGTAGCCATGAATGACCTTGAACTCTATTTAAAAATATATCATTAGTTTTATGTTCACCGGTATTTCACTTTCATATATGTCTGTGTAGTGCTGTAAGATCTGCTGGAACTGGAGTTACAGACAGGTGTGAGCTGCCATGGGGTTGCTGAGAATTGAACCAGGGTCCTCTGGAAGAGCATCATGTGCTCTTAATCCATGAGTCATCTCTCCATCCCAATCTTGAACTCTTGATCCTCCTGCCTCTACCTCTCAAGTGTCTGAGATAGCACTTACTTGGCTACACCATGTTTTCATTGTCCATTCATCCACTGATGAAAGGTTAAATCCACATTTTGGCTTTACTGAACGGTACCCTAATAGACATGCCGGTGCAGGCATCTCTCCAGACTTCAGTTACTTAATGCTGGTTCTCTCCTCATGGGTTGCTAGGCAATAGGGTGTGTACTGTGTACTGACAATTTCTGAGAAATAAGGAATTTTGGTTTCTTTAAAAAACACAGAAATAGCCGGGCAGTGGTGGCACATGCCTTTAATCCCAGCACTTGGGAGGCAGAGCCAGGCAGATATCTGAGTTCAAGGCCAGCAAGGGCTACACAGAGAAACCCTATCTCGAAAAACAAATTTAAAAAAAAAACCAGAAATATAAGAATGTGCTTTTAATCCCAGGTATAGGGATATGGGGCTACCTTCAGACTGTCCATAGCAGCTGATCATGATTTGTCTCATGCTCTAGCAGAGGTGTGGTTTTGTCAACTCAAGAGACTTTCTGCAATTGTGTGATGTTTGGAATTCTGGGAACTTCGCAGAGAAAATATAAATGGTAGAGCCCTGACAGGTGGGGTGGGATGGTTGTTGTATTTGTTGTTAGCAGTTGTACTCAAAGAAGAAACAAAGGAAAGAAATTAGGTTCAGGGATCTCTCTCTCTCTCCTCTCTCTCTCTCTCCCCTCTATTATTCTTTCTCTCCTATCTAGTCATAAGGGGTGAAACCAGAGAATAAAGGGTGGGAAAAAGAAGACCCACAAAGTAGCAAAGACCAGCTACAATACTGTTTGTACTTTTTTGAAGTAACTCCATTCTTATGTAGACTCATATACTGTCTACCTTAATTTATATTCCCAACAACAGTGTATGAAACATTAGATTAGCAGGGCGGAGGTGGCACACGCCTTTAATCTTTAATCCCAGCACTTGGGAGGCAGAGGCAGGCAGGTTTCTGAGTTCGAGGCCAGCCTGGTCTACAGAGTGAGTCCCAGGACAGCCAGGGCTACACAGAGAAACCCTGTCTCAAAAAACAAAAAACAGGAAAGAAAGAAAGAAAGAAAGAAAGAAAGAAAGAAAGAAAGAAAGGAAGGAAGGAAGGAAGGAAGAAGGAAAGAAACATTAGATTAACTGTGGTAGAAAACCCATATTAGATATGGGCTTCATCACTGTGTTGCCTGACGTCCCAGATCATCTTCAGAGAAAAGGCACTATACACAAGTACTTATCACTCTCTGCTACCTGGCTGCTATGTGGCTGGCCAATAAGCCTCCTGCTCATGCGGCCATGCTTTCTCTACCATGACAAACTCCATCTTTTCCAACTGTGGGCCACAGTCCATCCTTTCTCTAAGAAGTTGCTTCTTGTCAGGTATTTTGTCACAGCAATAAGAAAAGTGATCAAAATAAATCCCTTTTCCTCTACACTTACCAGCATTTGTAATTGTTTTGGTTGGTTGGTGTATTTATTTGTTTGTTTCTTTATTTTCGAGACAGAGTCTCTCTGTATAAAGTTGGCTGTCCTGGACTCACTCTGTAGACCAGGCTGACTTCAAACTCAAGAAATCCGCCTGCCTCTGCCTCTGAAATGCTGGAATTAAAGGCGTGCGCCACAATGACAGGCTGTAACTGCTTGTTTTTGGTCTTTTCTATATAATACTCTCAAATTAGGGTGATGACATTTCCTTGTACTGTGACTTTGTATTTCCTGTACAATGCGATTGATCTACGGCTTTTTTTTCACATATTTGTTGGCATTAAGCTGGCTGAGATGAGGCCACCGGGCAGTAGTGGCACATGCCTTTAATCCTAGCATCCCAGCTCTTGGGAGGCAGAGGCAGGCGGATTTCTGAGTTCAAGGCCAGCCTGGTCTTCAGAGTGAGTTCCAGGACAGCCAGGGCTACACAGAGAAACCCTGTCTAGAAAAAAAAAAAAAAGTGGCTGTCTAAATGAATGTCCTGAATATTACACATTTTTCTAACAGTTTTAGAGTTTGTGATCTTACATTTATTTCTTTGATCATTTATGGAGATTTTTATCTATAGTAAAAGATAAGAGGTTCCTCATACACATTTAGAAAAAAAATATAAACATAAAAGACAAGGCCAGGGGTTGGAGAGATAGTTCAGTGGTTAAGAGCACTGAGTACTCTTCCAAAGGTCCTGAGTTCAATTCCCAGCAACCACATGGTGGCTCACAACCATCTGTAATGGGTTCCAATGCCCTCTCCTGGGGTGTCTGAAGACAGCTACAGTATAGTCATATTAAATAAATAAACAAACAAACAGACAAGGCCAATGAGATGGTCAAGCTGGGAAAGGCACTTGCCACAAAGTCAGATAGACCTGAGTTTGATCCCCAGAACCTGCAAGAAAGAAGCAATTCCTGCAAGTTGTCCTCTGACTTCCACATATGCACCCTGGCACATGTACATCCACATAGATACACATAAAACAATAAAGAAATTAATAAGTGAAAAGGAGAAAGCTCGGCAGTGGTGTCAAATGCCCCAGCATTCAGAAAAGAGAGGCAAGCAGGTCTCTGAGTTCAAGGCTAGTCTGTTGTACTGAGTGAGTTGTAGACAGCCAGAGCCATACATAGAAACTCTTGTCTCCAGAAAAAAGAAAAAAAGGCCGGGCAGTAGTAGTGCACGCCTTTAATTCCAGCACTTGGGAGGCAGAGGCAGGCAGATTTCTGAGTTCAAGGCCAGCCTGGTCTACAGAGTGAGCTCCAGGGCTACACAGAGAAACTCTGCCTCAAAAAACCAAAAAAAAAAAAAAAAGGGGGGGGGAGCTGGTGAGATGGCTCAGTGGTTAAGAACACCGACTGCTCTTCCAAAGGTCGTGAATTCAAATCCCAGCAACCATATGGTGGCTCACAACCATCTGTAGTGAGAGCTAATGCCCTCTTCTGGTGTGTCTGAAGACAGCTACAGTGTACTTACATATAATAATAAATCTTTGGGCCAGAGCGAGCGGGAACCAGAGGTCAATTCCCAGCAACCACATGATGGCTCATAACCATCTGCATAGCTACAGTGTTCTCATATACATTAAATAAATAAATAAATCCCTCCAACTCATATGGTGAAAGGAGAGAACTAACTTCCACAGGCCTTCTGACCTCCACACACACACACACACACACATGCATGGAAGGCAGTGGCTTATACTAACACAGAAAATAAAAGTTAAAGGAAAAAATTAAGATTGGAACTCACAATGGCTTGGAACTCAGAGCGATCCCTCTACCCCTGCCAAGTGCTAGGATTAAAGGCATGTGCTATCATACCTAGGTCTTATATGTATGAGTGTTTACCTCCAGGTACATGCATGCAGTGCCCTTGGAGGCCAAAAGAGGGCATGGGCTCCCACAGAACTAGAATTATAGATGATCATGAGCTGCCATACGGATGCTGGGCTAAGCCATCTCCCAAGACCCTAGTGAGTTTTTCTTTTACTATAAACAACAATTTTTACAAGACACAAACAGTATAAACACATTTCCATTGCTATTCATTGGTAGCTTAAGCTGTAATGCACACCACAGCAGAGGCAGGTAGGAATCTGACGTGTGGTGCAAGCAGATAGCTCTCTAAAAGGAGCTATCGTGTATGCCCATCGCATACACTCAGGATCAAGTTTAAGGTCAGCCTGAGTGACAGAGTAGGATCCTGTGTCAAAGAACAAGGGGAAAAGAAAAAGAAACAAAGACAGGGGGGAGAGAGAGAGAGAGAGAGAGAGAGAGAGAGAGAGAGAGAGAGAGAGAGAAGAAGGAGAGGGAAAGGGAGAGGGAGAGGGAGAGAGAGAAGAAGGAGAGGGAGAGGGAGAGGGAGAGGGAGAGGGAGAGGGAG
>JADRCD010224489.1:0-27331 GCA_019843815.1 Montemys delectorum | reverse complement strand
CCCAGTGATTTCCTTACGCATTGGAAAGAGAGCTGGCTACCAGGTGCCTCCCCAAGCAAGTGCCACCAAGGAGTTAAGTTTTAGGAAATGAGAGTCCAGTATCTGGGTGTCTCAGGACATCAGGGCATCTGAGCCTTGGCTGTGATGCTCTGTAGCTTCCTTGTCAAGAGCCCTGAGATCAGTGCCAGGCAAATGGGGAAACACTGCCTTGAATGATGTCACAGTCACTATTCACTACAGGCTGAGTGTGAGCTCTTCTGACTTCTCTGCTGTGGCTGTGGAGCATAGTAAACCCCTCATTTCTTAAGTTGTGAGGTCATTTACATGCAGAGCAACTGACGCCATGTGTGGGCAGCTCTTGGTGGCCTCCATGCTAGAGGAGGCTCTGCAGCTGTGCAGGGTCAAGGGTGAGAGCTGAGCTCATCTCTTAGGCCTTCAGGAGAGCTACTTGTGTCTGTCCTCTAGGTTTTCTCATTTACGGATAAGCAGACTTGATGTTGCTCCCCTTTCTCTCTTCTATTCAGTATCTTCCACTTACTTTGTATTTCCCTGACTTTTTCAAACTACCATATATTCTGATTTTTGTTGGGATTTAAAAAGTAGCAGATATTCATGTAAACGTTTTCAAGTAATACTTTCTCATTTGTGAGAAATCCTTCAGAGTCTTTGTGGGCTGTGTTAGTCATTCCCTAGTACTTCAACACATACCCAAGATAACTTAAAAAGAGGGAGGATTGATTTCCCTCCCAGTTACAGAGGGTCAGTCCACCATCACTTGCTCACTTGCTTTGGGCCCGCACTGGCATGATGCATCATGGAGGAACACATAGTAAGGAGATGGCTCCTCTTATGTGACCGTACAGTAAAGAAACACACGGAGGAGTTGTGGGGTCCCAAAATCCCCTTCAATAGCACCCATCTCATAACATTCTTTCCACTAGGCCCCCACCACGTAAAGGTTTTGCTTCCTCTCTCTAGCCCATAGTCTGGTGGATGACACATACCTTTGGAGAGACATTCAGTGCATCTGCTCCAAGAACCAAGGACCCTATTTGACACCATGCAATTCCCATTACTTCAGGACATTTGAAGAATGCTGTTCTGAACTGTATGACATTGGTTGTGTCTGCAGCTTTTGCACTGACCCTCTGAGGGCAGCTGAGGAAGGCGAGTGTCTGTGTGCTGCTGTGTTTTGCTGGCCTCCTGTACATGTACTTATTGCCTGCAAGATCTCTTTGATGATGGTTTTTTGGGGAGGGCAGGTGGAAGAGAGTCAAAACAGTCTATTCTAGAGATCTAGTAAGGGAAAGCTGACTTGTGAAACCAGATGGACTTTGGGGTCAGAGATCAGGATTTTGGTCATTCCTAAAGTGGTTTCTGTAATAGTTGGCCTGTCAGTGACTCAGGTTCTGAAAGTAGTGATTGTGATTCAGAATAGAGTTCCTATTAAATGAAAGCCCTTTAACAGGTATGGTATGGTGGGGTGAGGTGGGGTTTGATAACGGATGAATGATTGATCAAGAATGGAGTGCACTTTCATTCACACACACACTTATATGTTCATATGTATGTTTGTATGTATGAATGAATATAGTGGGTGCTGGGTAGAGTATTTCTATAGTTCTGATCTTCACTTATTTCTGGCCGTGTTGACAGCTGTACTTTCAACTCATTCCCTTATGCTTGAAAGTTTCAGGAATTTGCTATGTAAAGGTGCATTTTAGTTTATTTCCCCAGGGCATCGACTCTTGCCGAGTCTTATTCTCAGGGTGTTATTCTTTGCAAAGCATGTTGCTTGTACTGTGTCCAGTAACAAAGTTAGAGATAAGAATCAGATATGACTTTAGCAATATGATTATCTGTTCTCCCAAATCCCAAGTGTATTTGTTCACAAAAAAAGCAAGTTAAATACTGTAGAATTCCCAGTTTCCCATTTCTTTCTGCTTGCCATCTGCCCATATATAATTGGGAACAGGTGGTGAAGACTTAAGGAAAATTTATGGGATTAAGAAATAAAAAGTTAAGCCCTCTTTCTCTGTCTCTCTCTTTGTCTCTATCTCTCTCTCTCTGTCTGTCTTTCTCTCTCTCTCTCTCTCTCTCTCTCTCTCTCTCTGTATGTTGAAATGTAAGGTCTGTTACTATTTAGGTATGGTGAGGTCAGCAGACCAGAGGAGAACTACATTGCAAAAATAACTTGTTATAGTTGTAGAGAGGAAAGGGACAAGGAACATTGTTCAGCTACATGGGAAACCACAAAGACAGGCTGGACTTGTTCTTTTGTTGTGGCTTCCTCGAGAAAAGTCAAGGACAGTGTGTGTTTGCTGGGGATGACGTGGGCAGGGTAATCTAATCTCAGAGGGCTTGGGTAGTTAGTGTGGCTCAGAACCTGGGGTAATTGGGTGTGATTTCTTCAGGGGGGGTGCGGTTTAAGAACAGAGGGAGAATGGATTGGAGAGGAGGCTTTTGCCTGGTTGGTCTGAAGTTGTGCTGTCAGGGAAATAGCTTGCTTTTTCTAGCCATCAAGTAGCTCTGGATAGAGCGTCCCCTTCTGGGTCAGCCAGACCGCATACCTGGGCATTGGAAACATGAGAAATCTGTTTCTGTCTATTAAGAGACAATCACAATTGTTTCAGCCATAGTCCTCTTGGGGTGGCATGTGAAACGTAAGTGGTCCGAGGAGCTGAGAGTGAGAAATACAGGTGAGGGATGGAGAGGCCCTACTTTTGGGATTGGGTCCCGCATGGTTCCATTTTGTTCCCAATGGAATTGAGCACTACAAATCCTCCAGTGTCTTTGCAAACACCAGATTTGCTCATGCTGATGGGAAGTGCAGTAAAGCTTCATCTTTCTGCTGAGAAACCATCTTAAAACAGTGGCCAGTCCAGCAGCTGGTGTGATTCTTTCTTCTTTTGGAGGACGGTATAGTAGGACGTTCCTCATGGCACAGCAACGTCCATTTACAACAGTGCAGAGGATGAGGATTGAACTGTTTTTATCAAAGCTGTTACTCAAACTCACTTTAGAGGACTTTTCTTCTGATAATTGTTGACTTTTGCTAAAGTTGTTCTTTAATTCATATTAATAAAATATTTTATAAATAAAACAATCCTTTTATGTGGAGTGTACCAAACTAAATTGACTTTAATATTTTTTCTGGATTATAAATTTCTATTCTTTGATTCTTTACTAACATTTTGCACATTTATCTAATTAAAAAAATAAATTTAGGCAGACTAGGGATGCTGCTCAGTGGTAGAGTGCGTCCTTTAGCTTGGCAGAGCTTTGGATTCTATCCCCAGTACCACAAGAAATAAACACTGACCAACCAACCAAAGCCGAAACAATTAAGCAAGCCCCAGGAAATAAAACTTATAAAATTCAAGCTCAATGTTAGGAACCTGGAAAACTAGGATGTGACATAGAAATAAAGGTCACTGACAACCCTCAGCCCTGGATAGTGTTTTATCTTTCCCATGGATATGTCTGTTAGCATAGTTCCATATTAAAGACTTCCTAAGATTAAACCCTAGTCTGCCCTGATCATCCTGTTACCCAGAAGTTGTGATTAGCCTCCTTGGAGACTTGCCTGCTGTGTTCACCACCACTAACTGGGCCCTTTGAATAAATATATGTGAACACTGGCTGTCAGGCATGTGACATACAGTAATTTAATCATAGACTGGATCTAAATCTGCACCAGCTATTGGCTGGTTTCTGACGTTCAGTGTGAGAACATCTCAAAGTATAGGTTCCAGGTAAGAGTCTGTGGGTTAGGGTGGAACCTAGAAACTCACAGGGTGCCCATCATGTGATGCCAGCCCGGGAGCCATGCTGGGAGCCGCAAAGGCTAAGGGGCCCCTGTCTCCTGCCTTGAAATAGCTCCTGCTTTTGTTCTACTTCGGCTGTTGTGCATGGTGGCAGCCTTCTACTTCTTTCTCACCAAGGCTGCTCGAGCTGATACCAACCATGCTGGGTCATATCCTCACTGCCACCCAGGCTTTGCCCTGCTTACTCTAGCAGGCTAATCTACCTCTGCGTCCAGCCCCCTCCTGTTACTACCAAATCAAGAGCCCTGCTTTGTCAGTAACTTTGTATTCTGTTGCCTTCACCCCACCAACTTCATGTTTGAGAGCTCAGGTCTAGTGCTACCTGATCCTCTCCAGAGGCATGGAGGCTTAGTCATCTTGACCCAATCTGGCCGTCACCTGGGGCATCCCTGAAAAAGCAACACCTTGGGTTTCTGAAGGAAAGATGAGTGAGACAGGTGCAGAGTCTTCAAAGGCATCCTTCTTGTCCAGTCCACATTTGCTCCATCAGATGACTGGAGAAATACTGGGTTTGACTTTGCAAATGACAGTAATTAAGATTCATTTCCTGAACTGCCTCCCCCTTGGGCCTGTTTATCTCCCAGCCCTGTTTACAACTCCACATTGTATGTTCCTCTTGGCTTTGAGGTCTATATGCTTGACTTTGATGGTGGGGTGTTGGCCATCACAATCTCAGGCTGATCAAAGAGCCCTGCCTTTTCAAAGTGGAGGGGACACTGCTTCCATTGTGAGCAATTGTCTATTTCATGGATGATCTGGGGAAACCTGTCTTTAGATACCATGATTGTTGAGTGTGCTGGAAGATCCTGACCATACTATTTTCATTTCTGTTGGTGCTTTGGTAGAACTCCCAGGGTTGTTGAGGATGGAATCCCAGGACCCCAGGTATTCAAGTGTTCTGCTGTTCAGCTGCGTCTTTACCTGGGCCCTGGATTCCTTTGCAGGTATTTTAAGGACATTAGTAGGCCACTTCTCAAGTTGGTCACGCAGGAATTGTATGAATGTGATAGTTGTCTACCACCTAGTGCTGTTGAGGCAGTGCACCCTGATGGTAAGCATCCCAATACCAGCTATTTAGCAGTGGGCCCCAGCCAGCCTTGGGAAGAGGCAGGTCCTCTTCCAGATGTTCAGGTGGGTAAAGGATTCTGGGACAGTGTACTAGGTTGGAAGCGGCGATGAACTTGTGATGCTTGTTTGCATTTCACGTTGGAAGCAGGAGAAGGAGGTGGATATCTGTGATGAAAAGTGAGGACCTAGGGTGAGATTGCTAATGTTTTGAGGATTGATGGATTGGAAGATTAACTGTGAGAAATTATTTTCTCGCTGCTGCTGCTCCAGCTCCAAGGGAAAGCTGCCCAGTAAGCCCTCTCCTGTCCCCACAGTCCTTCACCCAAAGCAGAGTGCCTTGGAGGTGGCCTGTGAGGTTGGTGTGGGCCTTTCCCTCTGGCTCCCATCAGGAACAATGGTGATTTTCCAAACCAGAGACTAGTTGCCTGACATTTCGTTTTCTGATTTACATGTTTATTTACGTGGAAATTTTACCTGTTTGTTGTGCATTTTGTGAGTCCTAAAATGTAGTATTATATGGCATCCTCACTGCCTTAAACAGTCTGTGGTAGGCAAAGTGTGGGCAGAGCTCTCACTGTGAGACAAACTTGGAAAGAACTATCTTGGAGTTAGGGATACAGTTCTGTCAGAGTGCAAGCATGAAGCACTGGGGTCAGTCCCCACCCCCACATAAACCAGGCATAGTGGGAGGTGGAAGCAGGAAATCAGAAGTTCAGAGTCATCTTTGACTACATAATGAGCTTAAGGCTACCACCATGTGAGATCTGCTTCAAAAACAGACCCCAAAGGGAAAGTCTTCTCACTTAGAGTAACAGAGGTCTTACTTTCTACCATCCTTTCTGTGGTGTGGGCAGGGGATGTGCCTGATAGTTGGTCCTACATAGAAGAGGGAGTGGGGGCCGGATTTCCTACTCTTTGCTTTTCAGAGGTGAGGGGGTAGGAGGCTCACCAAGGCAAGGCATTGATCATGACACAGCTGTAGCTGTGGGAAGCCAATTGGTTTTGTGGCCAGCCTGGAGTTAAGGAATTGTTCTCCATTATTTGGTTTTCACTGGTTGTGATGGAAACCTTTCAAAACACACTAGACCTGGATTCCCCATTTGCTAGGATGAGCAGAATGTTGCTTAAATTATTTGTCATGACTTTGTGTAGCAATTCTGAATGCCTACTAGTATATTGCAGTGTGGAACCCAGAGGTCAAGTTACTGGCCGGACTCTTTCCAGAATGCTCAATTCTTTATGTTTGTGGAGTTTTTATTTGTCCACTGATGTCTTGTGTTCATTACTAAATCTGTCTTTGAACCAAGTCACCCAGGCTTTCTGGACACCCAGGCTCACTTCAGGAAAACATGACGACTGGATTACATCTAACATTTTGAGACATGTCCCAGGTTGGGCTGAATTTCCAGGATGCTAAGCTTGGGTAAAATTTATTTACTAGAACGTGAGCTTCCTGAGGGCAGAGATTGTATTGTCAGTCCTGGGCAGTGTTAGTTACTAGGAAGCATTGGTAAACATTTGTTATGAGAGTGTTAACCTATTTGTAGTGTTATTGTGCATCTGAGTGTCCTACACACTGCAACTGGGCAGAACATTTTTCTTGAAAAGAAACATATAGCCGGGCAGTGGTGGCGCACGCCTTTAATCCCAGCACTTGAGAGGCAGAGGCAGGCGGATTTCTGAGTTCGAGGCCAGCCTTGTCTACAGAGTGAGTTCCAGGACAGCCAGGACTATACAGAGAAACCCTGTCTCAAAAAACAAACAAACAAACAAAAAAAACAAAAAAAAAAAACCAAAAAAAACAAAAACAAAAACAAAAAAAAAGAAAAGAAGCGTATTCTCTATGAAGCCCTTCACACTGGCATTCCTGAGCCCCAGTCCCTCCCAGCTCAGCTCTCTGAGAACAGTGAAATGAACTCACTGCTGTTCCCATGCCAGAGCATACTTCTCTATCTCCTTGGCTCTGAGACTGAGTCTCCAGTCTGGAGAGTGCTTTGTGGCCTGGCAGGCTATGGGAACTGAGCTGGCACTCCCTGGTTCTTGGAAAGGGCTCACCAGACCTCTCCATTGCAGCATAATCCCCATGACACAGGAGGCAGATTTGGGGTTAGAGTTTCAGTAATTGCCAGTTGATAAGCTGTTGTTTACAAAGTAAGATAAGCAAGATTCTCTTTCCACCTTTGAGTGTTTAAAACTAATTTGCAATAGTGATTTAAACTGAATGAGTGAATGCCTTTCCTATTTCTCCATTCTTTTCCATTTTGAATTCCATGGGTTCATTTCTTGGCAATATTTTCTTCTGGAACCTGAGGGTGTGGTCCCTCCCACCTCATCCCCGCTTGTCTCAGCAGGTATTTGTTCCTTGTGGATACGTGATGTTTCTGCTTCCTTACTTTCTCTTCATTGATATAATAAAGGAATGGTGATAGCTTTAGATGGAGCCCATGCAGGTGTTTTTATATACAACCACCATGCTGGTTTTGTGTATATAAAAACCAATATTCCCATGTTGGTGGCATACTCTTTTGGGTTCACTCTACAGTGTGTGAACCCATTTGACTCCATTGCTCTAGCTCTTGACTCTAAGTCAGTGGCTCTCACAGGAGTGGTTGTCACTGATGCTGATGATTGCCTGAGTTGGGTGGGAGAGGGAGGGCTGCTCCTGCATCTAGCTGAGGAGGTCAGGGACCTACTGAGTATGTCACAGCACAAGTCATCGTCCACAGCAGTGAAGACCCTTCCTGCAGAGTGATGCTAAGCTGGAGGAAGCTAGCTTGTAATGTTGGGCCTCCCAGGCATGCCTGCTTTCTGTTGAACTCAGAGAAAGGTGGGTTTCATTTTCCTTTAGCTTTAGCTTTAAACCTTTACCAACTGACTGGAATGCCTTGCCATCCATCCTCCCTTATCCATGGGGCATATGGTCAAAACCCACAGAAGACATCAGCAACCATGGATAAGTATCAATTTTATATACTCTATGCTGTTCTCTGTGTAAATTCAACAAGTTTTATGTTAGGCACAATAAGAGAGTAACAATATTAAGTTACAATAAAGTTGATCAATTCTAACAATACACTGTAATAAAACTTACTTCAGACTTATGAAGTACAGCACTTTTGGACTTGGGTGAAATCATGGGTGAAGGACTACCACGTTTATGTGGTGCTTTGAGCAGAGGTAGTGTATAGTGGAATGATTGAAAGATTCCATCTGCTGTCTGAGAGCAGAGAAATCCATAACATTCTTTCCTGTGGAAAGTAACTGTAACTACGTGAGAAAAAAGCTCAAAAGGACAGCTCTGCCTAGGGCCCTATTGTAACTCCGTCACAGGTGCTGGCCGTGTGTGTGCTCACAGCCTGGCCTTGGGTTTCTCAGACCTGACCTGCTGGCCAAGGGCACTGAATCAATCCTTGACTGTACTCTTTGTGGAAACCAGTGTGTTCTAGGATATGGAAAGGGAGCTTCTCTCTGACAGCTCCCAGTGTCCTCTCACTGGGCTGGGAACTGCTGAGAAGCCTGGCAGCTCAGGGGCGTTCGTGAACCAAAGAGCACAAGTCCAGGAGCAGAGATAAGGATATAGGAATGCCCCTTTCTAGGCTTGGTGCTGCACATCTCTTTCTTCACCTCCTTGACCTTTGAGGTATCGTTTGATATTCTCATTTAATTTATTAATGCTTTAGATCTCACCAAGTCGAGGTTTAATTATACTAGTTAAGCAAATGAAAAATATTGCCAGGGTAACAGAGTACTACCTATGTCTGTCTGTCTGTCTGTCTATCTATCTATCTATATCTATCTATCTATTACTTGTGCTAAAGAACCATGAAGTCAGAATCTTAAACATACTAGGCAAATATTCAACCTATTCAACCATGAGGCCACATCCCCAGTCCTAATGGTTTTGCTTTTGTGGTAAAAATAGGTAACAGAATTTTACCATCTCCACCATTTTTAAGGATACAGTAGAAATCTTATTTTTCTGGTGCCTCAGTTACCTCGTGGTCTTCATCAGTCTTCTGGCTGAAGTAGAGTTCTTTTACTAGCTTTCTGGTTGATTTAGCAAGTGTTGGAGTGCTTACCACTTTCAAGGTGGAGCAGGAATACTGTTTGTTTTCCTCCCAAACAGAAACTTGAGGCAATGGTTTTCTAATTATAAGATAGGCATTTGTTAGAGAGTTCAAAAAATAATGACTCTGACTGTAGTTCCTCAGTGCTGTGGACACAGTGGGACACCTTCTGCGTGTGTTACTGCTGACCTGTGTCTCTCTGTTTTTATCTCAAGTTTTATCTGTACTCTGTGCTCTTATGTTATTAGCTGCTTTCTGTGACTATAGGAAGTCTCTCTGTGTAACTGGGATAATCATTGCAGTGGGTATAGTCTAAATGTGAATCTACTGAAATTTAAGTGATCAGTTGATCAACACCCTCTTCATTGAGTCTTCAAATTTCCTTCCTTCCCCTTAAGTTTTCTTTCGTTGTTATTCCTTCTCTGTCTTTTTTTTTTTTTTAAGACAGATTCTAGTAGCCCAAACTCAGTGTAATTCTTCTGCCTCACAGCCTTTCAGATGTTGAGATTGTAGACATGAACCCCCATGTGCCTGGCATCTCTTTTCTTATTAAGCATGTAATTCTTACAAATTTCTTTCTTTCCTTGCTCAGTGATGGAAATGAAGCTCTGTGTTCACTGCTACATCCCCAGGAGCAAATGCTGCTCTTAGTAAACATGCGTACAGCAAATACTGGCTGAGTGAGTGAATGGCCTGGTTATTTCTGTAGAGCTGGGTGGGAACTGGAATTTTAGTACACACAGGCAGGAATTGGTGATGAGGTTTGGAGCCTGGGTCATCGATCTGCTTAGCAGAAGGCTCAGAGAAGCCTTCTAAGTCCCCTGCAGTTAGAAGTCCTAGAAGCCACATATGCCATGGAATATGGAGCATAGAAGGAAGGTGACTTGATGGCCCCTTACTGTGTAAAGAAGAGAAAAATTGCTTCTTCCTTTGCTTACCCCTCCCAACTCAGCCAGTCTCATTTTAGAGGAAACCAAAGTTTGGCCAGTATGACCTATCCTGTTAATTCTTATGCAAACAGGAAATAGAGCAGAGTTCAGCAGATGAAATCCTGGCTCTCCCCTCACCAGCTCTGTCCCCTTAGGGTTGCACCATTTCTCTGAGCCCCAGTCTCAGCTCTTAACACAGAGATGACAGCAGCAGCAGCAGCAGCAGTAATAATCATCATCCCTTGCAGAGGGTAAACTATTGGTAGATGTTAGCTAATAATATAGATTACACAAGCTTTGTTTGCGTGGGATAAATCCGCAGTAAGCTGCCAAACCAGTCAGTTTCCTGATGCGTGGATTTGTGTTGAGTTCACTTTGGCACAGTCATTCTGTCAGTCTATAAGCCACAGATGTAACTGGAGGACTGGCTATAGTTGTGCATGTTATACCTGAGCCTGGGTGCTTTGTTGTACATGTCAGTGAGCAGAAATGATGTTAAATCTTTAATTGTAATAGTTAGATGCCTGGCAATCTGAGAAAGTGATAGGTTAACCAACCCTACCATCTCATCTTTAGTTTATAAGCTTTTGCCTTCTTGGTCAGGTGACCACCACGTTTTGAGATTTCATGGTGCCTGCCATTCATACTTCCCCTCATCTTTCTAGCTATCTGGGCTCAGGTAATTCTTGGACTACTGGCAAGAGTCTGACAATGTCTGCTGGTATCAGTGCTGCATCTCTACAGGTGTTCCCAGCCTGGAAAGTTGACTCAGAACTAATGGACCATTAGTAGTGTATAAGTGCAGAGTCCTCAGTGTGGAATACAAGGTTCCTTGTTTTCCATCTCCTGTCACGTGGTGCACACTGTCTCGGCAGAAGGACTCCTTTAATCCCATTTCAGTATTTCAAAGGTATTTGTAAGGGACAGTGCCTGTGCACTACCCGGCACCACGGTGGCAACTGTACTCCCTCTCCCTGCCCTTGGGCAGTGGATGAGCCCTGCATACACTCAGTTGGAAGCTGTTTCTACCCTGGGGGTGGGGGGATCATGTACAAAGCTCTGATTGAGCAGTCTAGAATTTCAGGACCTAGGGCTGCCCACTTAAAATTCTGGCCTTCTAGTTTTTAGATCTGGGGTATACAAGTCCTTTCCATTATGATAGAAAACCCAAGGTTAATATTAAAAGGGGTGTGGGGTTGAAATGGCAAGATCCAGGAAAAACAAATGAAAGGGCTTGCCGCTGGGTATGAGGTAACAGAGCAAATAAGAAAGACAGGGCTTTGAGCCAGTGCTGCTTGGCTGGCTGCAGTCCCCGGAAGATACACACAAGACACTATTGTTTTTTTTTTTTCATAGACTCTTTTTCTGGTAGTTATAATAGACTAAATTTTAAGCAAGGACAAGCTTTTAAATAAATCTATTCCTTTCCACCTGTTCTGTTCTGCATATTCCGAAAAGGTGAATACCCAAGACTAACCTGTAGACAAGGAGTTAAACATGAGGTAACCAAGAGAAACTACATCTTGGTAAACTATGATAAGAATAAACTTATCAACAGACAGTAAAATAAAAGGCCTATGGTAAAGTACTAGCTGGTTATGTAAATTTGAGAACAAATAGTCCAATTAGCAGTTAGCAGACCTCACGAAGTTAGATGGTAGCAGTGCTGTCCGGGGTAATGGCCAGTAGACAGTGTCAACAGCTAGTAGCAACATGTCAGCTGCGTAGAAGACTGCATCACAACATGACCACTCCATTAATAAGCAATGTGTGAGCATGCATGAACATCTCCCTGCTCAGACCAGTGGAGTTGTGGAGAGCATGTGGGTCTCTGTTGACTTACTTCACCGTGCCCAGAGAATTAACCAGACTTAATAAAAATGGCCCCAGTCTCGTCCCAGATTCTGCCATAAGTCCTATTAAGAGCCCATAGACAAGCAGTTCAGTATCCCTCGCCCATACAGCAGCAAGTAGAACCTCTCTGGCTGCCCTGGGCCAGTCCTTTTACTTGCCTTCCAAAGCTCAGTGAGCATTCTTTTTTCACCCCTCTCTGTAATATAAAAACTTTAAGCCCATCTTGTTGGTTGTTCATGAATTTCATCCTGTGCATTAATGAGAAAAGGACCCAGAATCGAAATCTTGTGTGATTGTGGCCATCTAGCACCTAAGCTCTTGAGTTAAGCTTTCTACTCAAGGATCATCACCACCCCCGATTGATTATTGCCTTCATCCACTCCTGTCCCATTTCATAGCTACCTGCTGTGAGCTTCAGAACCTGGTAGTTACTCCGTGACACTTGCAGGCTTCCTGATAGATTGCTATTTTCAGTTCATACTTCCAGGTAATGAGGGTATTGTGTTTTGACTTAATAGAAGTACCCGAAGCCACTCCCAGGCCCAGCTCATGGTTCCTGGCACATTTCCTCATAGTCTTTGGGAGGATGATTTCCAAGGGCGGGTGAGCAAGGCCAGTGAGGGAGAATGAGGCTGATGTTCACATCTTGTGGAATTCAGTTTGGATTCCCCTTTCAAAAAGGACAGCAATGAGAGCAGCTGCCTTATCTTCTCACTGTGTACTCATGAAAGCCTGTGTTGTGCCTGCCTCCGAAGTGAGATGGGGCCGTGCGGTGCGAAGGGCCAGGAGTGAAAGAGTCTTCTTCGTGTTGTGCCTGTGGGAGAGAAAGGTTCTTCAGAAGGGAAGAGAATGACATACATGGATACCGTGTTTGCAAATCTGTTTATAGAAACATCTTCTAACCTCATTGTTTTTCTAAAGCACTTTGATTTCCATTCCCTCCCTCCTTCCTCTCTCGCTCCCTCCCTCCCTCCCTCTCTCCCTTCTTCTTTCGCTTCCTTCCTTTCTTTGGATCTCATGCAGCCCAGGGTGCCGTATTACTCTTTAAAAAGAAAAGAAATCTGACCACTTGCCATGTATGATGCCAACTTGCCCTTGGGAGAAGAATCAAGAGTACAAGATCCATCAGATACATAGTGAGCTTGAGGTCTACCTGGAATTCATAAGATCCTGTCCCTCAAAACAAAGCAAAAAAAAAAAAAAAAAAAAAAGAACACATACACACACTTACACACACTACAGGCTTGAATGTTTGGTAGATGTGTCTGTTCCCTCCCCATATCTAGGTCCAATCTCCTGGTAGTTAATGTTAGTAGTCTTGTATCTTCCCATGTGGCTGTACATACCTCTGCATAGCTAGCCTGTATCAGCACACTCACCCTGGGCTGCCACATTCAAGATCACCACTCATATGGCTTAAACAAAACTTTAATTTCTCATTTTCAGAGGTGAAAAGCCATAGAGTAAGATCTTGGCAGGTTGTCTTATAAATGACCCTTTAGAGTCTTCTTACATGGCAGTCCTTGTGACTCTGACAAGCTCCTGGGTTCAGGACTGTTCCAGTGAACCTGTTCAAAACCCTACCCTCTAAAGAACAAATAAAGTCACACTTTTGGGTGACAGAGATTAGTACTTCAACATGTGAATTTTGAAGGAGACACGGGCTCAGTAATATTAACATACTCATTCAAAACAGTATCCCATTGTGTAGATAGTCCATGATTACTTTAACACTAGGCCTAAGGTGCGTGGATCATAAGGCTTTCCAATGTTTGCAACTAAGTCTTTGAATGCTTATAGGTGTGATTCTGTCAAGATGAACTGGGAAGAATTGTAAGCATTGCCTTCTGAAGACTATAAAAATTACATGGAAGAGAGTTCATGAAGCCTCAACCCTACACAAAGAACTATGGGCAACTAAGCAATGTCAAAGCTGGAGAAGTCTTCCTCAGGGAAGAGCATGCCTTTGGTTATCGAATACCAATGGTCAGCCATGAAAACATACATGCAAATAACACTGTACAGACTGAGCAGAGTGTTTATTCATCTTTAGAAATATATATATGTGTGTGTGTATATATAAGTGTATATATGTATATATATATATGTGCATGTAACAACAGTAGTGAAAACAGAGGCCATGAATTTGAAAGAGTAAGGAAAGATATATGGGAAGGTTTGGAGGGAGGGCAGGGAAGGATGAAGTGATGTAATTATAATCTCAAAAAAAAAAAAATGAAGTAAAGTGAAAATTATAGCCCTTAGTCCTTAGTGGAAAGATGCTGGTAGGAGATTCAGAGTCCAGCATGTGGCTTGTGACGGTGGCCCCAGGGCCTGGGGTTGCTTATGCTTATGTTTGAGGATTTGCCACCCACATGACTTCATCATACGTTACTCACTGAATATCTATTTACTGAGGCAAGGGTGGACAGCACCACTTTGTTCATTTTTAATTTTTATTTTAAACAAAAGGTTTTTAAAAAGAGTAATTTTGAGCTCATAGCAAAATTGAGTAGAAAACAGAAGTATTTTCCGTATGCACTGTTACCACAGAAGTGCATCTTCCTTAGTGATGGCTGGCATTCTCCCATGGTGACCAGCGTCCCCCTGAGATCATCATTATCCTCTGTGATGGTCGGCATCCTCCCAGGATCAGCTTTCCTAATGACATCAATGCTTCCCATGTCACCACGCTCTCTCTTGGACAGCATCCCTCATCACGTTATACCCGATGAGTCTGTATCTTTCCTTTGTTTCTCAGAGTCCCTAGTTTATGTAATAGTTCAATCTTGGTGCTCTAAACCCTGCGTTTGTTTGTTTTATAAGCCTGACTTGTTGGGCAAAAGGCTTAATCCTTCTTGAGCCAGTAATAAGACAGTGGCTTTTCTCTCCAAGCGTGTGACAGTCTGGAGTTTGGCCAGCCAGGGATTGTCTAAGGTGAAGAACTGGAGTACTAACCAGGGTACTAACACTCTGGAGGCCGGGGCTGGATGAACCTATTATATCCTAAGTTGTGTTCTCCCTACAGTGTGGCCAGTCAGAGCAGGTGGAGTAAGAATTTCCCAGAATGCTAGTGTTCCTTTTACAGACTCTGTTGGCAGTGTCCACATAATACATTTGTCAGAATTTAGCTTAAGGCAGTGCATGCCTTCCCTTGTTTATTGGTATAGTTTGCTTTGAAGGGTGACTCTTGACCTAGTAGAGAAAGGCTATTGTTGAATTGCAATATTTTTTATAATTTTTGTACAGTATGTACAAGCATATAAATGTACATATGTCTGGTTTTCGGCAGTACTGTAGATCCATGGCATTGCACATGCCAGGCAGCTTCTCTACACTGGACTTTAGCCCTGCAAACAAAGAGTGCTGTTTGACAAATTCGATGCATACATCGATACACAACTTAAACATGGATTAAGCCACTTGCTTCGTTTTAATGTTTTCCATAATCATATCCTTTCTGTCACCATTTAGACATTTAAATATCTGTATGCATTCATTTTCCCTTCTATGGAGATAGTAAGTCTAATTATTACCCTGCTGTGGTACAGTTCCGTCCTCTAGCTCATTCTAAAATGCCTGAGATGATTGGCCTGTAAAGGGAAGAGGCGTCCTGGCCTGGGTTTTTGAAAGTGATTGGCCTTCCCTGTGCTTTGGGCCTGTGACAGGCAGCAGAGCACGAGGGGAGCCTCTCACAGAGGAACGTGGGCCTCACGGAGGAACCTGGGCCTCCCAGGCCTTTCTGTGACCTGATCTTGCTCTAGCCCTGCTCTTAGGTCAGACTTCCTCAACATTTGAGTCATGACCCCTTTGAGGGCCAAGTGACCCTTTCACAGGGGTTGCCTGAGACCATCAAAAAACATAGCAGTTTATGGTTCATAGCAGTTGCAAAATTACAGTTATGAAGTAGCAACAAAAATAATTTTGTGGTTGGTTACCACAGCATGAGGAACGATGTTAAAGGGTCATAGCATTGGGAAGGTTGGGAACCACTGTTTTAGGTTGGATGTGGCTAGGCCAGTCTTTTGCCACATTTGAGCAGTGCTTAAGGTGCAAACTTTAGTGAACTGCTTCTAAAGGAATTTTCTTTCCTAATAGTGTATTTTGTTACATCTGAACTTGGTATGCAGCAAGTCTGGTGATCTGAGACAACATGGCTCAAAGAGAGGAAGATCTGTACAGTATGGAAAGAGGTCAATAAAATCTGAGATTGACAATGGGGACCAGGTGGCCTGGGGATGTAGAGTTGGTAGTGCTTTGCCTGTACAAGGCCTCTACTTTAATCCCTGAAAGTAATGGTGGTGCTTGCCTGCAAATCTCCAGCCCCTGGGAGGAGGAGCTTGAGGAGCTTGAGGCCAAAACAAAACACCAGCCAACAGGGTGGATGGATTGTAAAGGGAGTGCAGCTGTGCTGATAAAAACTGATAAAAAGTGGCCGTGCAGCACCGCTCTTTGCACCATGAGGGCTGTTGGCTTGGCCTACGGAGAATTTTTTAAAGTGATGACCCCTTTAGCCTTTTGAGTAAGATGGCTTGGAAAGTTGAGTGCTAGATGCTGAGAAGATATTAGCAAGAATTTGAAGCCGTGTTACACTCCCGAAGGGCAGAGACTCGAACACTGCAGCTTTTATTAAGTGAAGTAGCTTGTGATGGGACTAGACTTCTGAGATCTATGACACCGTTATAATTTGCTGTATTGTTGATGTAACTGTTATCCAGTCTCATTGAACATGATGTTTATAATACAGTCTTGTAATTCGTGCTTGTCTGAAAGCTTTGCAAAGTTCCCAAACTTCCAGGTCATTTTCAAGAAATTGAACTATTAGGGCGTAGGTTCAATTAGACCAGTGCTCACACTCAGAGATTCAGATAGAGTTTGCAGTTTATGGTAATTCCTTTCATAGAAGCCCTGTTGTGTAAAAGCTCCTCCCTCACAGCCGGTGCATAAGGGACGTGTAGCTTCTGCTACCACTGTTACTTTATAAGTGAGGACACCGAGTCTTAATTTCTAGGTGGCAGAGTCTAACTCGCAGTCCCAAAGGCTGATTTTTCACCTGAGCTGCAATCTACTCACTGCCCTGCTGCCTTATGTTTTACGAAGATCTAGTTTTCCCAAGTAATGGGGGCAGAGAGAATGTTGAATTGATAAAGTATGTCTGTACAAGCAAGGGGAATTGATTTGATTTCTAGGACCCACATAAAAAACTGGGTGTGGCAGCCCACCCCTGTAGTCCCAGCCCCTTGGAGGCAGGAGCAGGAGGACCCCCATGGGCTTGCTGGCCAGCCCATCTAGGTAAATGGATGAGGTCCACATTCAGAAGAAGACGCTGCCTTGAAACATAAAGTGGAAAAGTGTTAGGAGCGGCCTCCAGTGTAGACTTCTGGCCTCCACATGCATGTGCAGCACGCATGGTCATGTGACACAGTGACCTAGTTTTCCCAAGTGAAAGACCTGTATACTCTAGTGGTACATCAGGAGTCTCTGCCCACAGAGCCCATACTGCACTCATTAGCCTAGAAAGATTGCCGTGAGGGGCACAAGACTGAGAATCAGTGCCTGCAGAAGAGCTTGCTGGCTGCCTTCTTCAAGTACAGCCTTTCCCTCCCATCATGTTCCTAGGTGTCACCGTTGGACATTTGTATTGCTGGGTCCAGGCTTTTTCATGTTCTTCCTCTTTCATAGAATCCTTTTTTCTACATTTTAGCTGTTGCTTTTGCTCTTAGCTGATACCAGAAACCTTTGTTTTCTCTTACGTGTAATGACTATGTACTTCTGAGGAAGTCCCTTTCCTGTTTATTCCTGGCTGTCTCCCAAGCTATTAGTGCTCACATGACTCGCTCTAGCAAAAGCTGTGCCACGCACCAGACTCTTCTCATGTCCCGTGGTCTGATGACCAAAAGAACAGTCATCTTGTAGCCTGGAAAGGCCACCAGCCAAAAGCTAGGGTCAATGTTTGTGATGTAGTGGATTTGTATATGATGTCAACTGGATCTCCTATAATTTAGTTCAAATTTGACACTACCCAGGTTTGGTATCGTCTCACAAGATTGTCCCAACTTTCAAGGCTGATCCTAATCTGAACCTCCTGTAGCCTATCTAATTGGGTATAAGCCTGAGTTCCTAAACTTTCCACCCAAGGTTCAGAAGTTTGCTGAACTCATTCATAGAACTTAGGGAAAGCTCTGTATTTATATTTCCCTGCTTATCATAAAAGTTCAAACACTCAGCCATATGTACAGGGTGAAGAGCTCCAGTGTGTCTCGACCCCAGTAAAATCTGTTTCCACAGTGATGGGCAGGAACATCTTCTTAGTGTACATGACTACACTTACTGACACAGAAATTCTGATTTCCACTGATGAGGGCTTTTGTAAAGATGCCAGTGTATATCACAGCTGATTCAGTCATCACCCACTGGCCATTTAACTCAACCACCCATTCTCTCTCTGTGGGGAAAGAGTGGGGAGCTGAAATTCCCAGTCTTCAATGTCATGTGTCTGACTTCTGACAAGCAGATTCCACTCTAAAATGCCTGGGGAGAAGGGCTCCCCAAGAGTCATGGCATTAAGCATAGACTCAGGTGTGGTTTAAAAGGGGTTATGAATACCAAGACATTACTTGCCCACCCTTCAAATCCCAGTGGTTTTAGAGGCTCATGTCCCATGACCCTCTACAATTCCGTGTTTCTTCCTAAGCCACAGTGGCACACTCTGAGAGGATATTTGTGTCTTTCCCAGTTGGCCTGCTGTTGTGGATCTGCTGGCTGTTCCCTCTGCTGTGGCTGCTGCCCTAAGTTCCGACAGTCTCGGACCACCCGCTTCATGTATTTATTCTACTTCATCCTGGTCATCATCCTCTGCAGTGTGATGATGTCGCCCTCCGTGATGAAGCAGGTGAAGGAGCACGTAAGTCTGTGGGCTTTGATGAGTTGTGTGTGAGACTTGATGTAGAGGACTGGGTTCAGCATCACTGTGATTTAGGGTTTGTCTGTTGATGTGATAAAACATTCTCACAAGGCAGAGTTTATTTCAGCTTATGGTTCCAGAGGGATAAGAGCCCATCATGGCAGGTTGGCATAACAGCACAAAGTAGGCATGCCAGCATGAAGTTGAAAGCTTACAGCTTGAACCATAACACAAAGCACTGAGAACAGAGTGGAAGTGGGCAAGGCTTTTTAATTAGCCTTCCTCCCCAACCCCTCTGTTCAACCTACATCTCTTCAAACAGCACCACCAGCTAACGGGGGGCTGAATATTAAAATGCCTGAGGCTATGGGGGATATTTCTCATTCAAACCACCACACTTGGTCTCTGAATTGTCTCAAAACTTGTCCACTGCTTTCAGGCCAGACAGGGAAGCCATTCAACAGCTGGATCTTTAATCAACTAATTAGTGTTTGGTATGATGTATAGGTATGTCTATGAATGTGATGTATATCTATGATGGATGCACACGAGTGTGTCTGACTGCTCATGGAGACTGGAAGAACATCGGGTGTCTTACTCATTACGCTCTGCCTTGCCCCTTTGAGAGCCAGTCTCATGCTAACCCTAGAGCTGAGTTCGTTATTGTGATGCTCTCATCCACCATGCTGAGGTTAGAAGCATGCACGGGCATGCTCAACATTTTACATAGGTGCTAGGATTCACAATCAAATTTTCACACTTAGGCAGTAAGGCAGAGCCACGCGGTTTAGCCGCTGGGCCAGCTTTCCAGCCCCCAGTAGCTTTATCCTTAGTAGTAGGATATCCATAGTTGGATGCTGTTGGTAGAAAATGTTGATGTCTGAGGATTATGTTTGGTCTTTCTTTGTTTATGTCTGTTTCTGATAAAAACACAGTCTCTGCGTGTAGAACTTTGCATGTCTTTTTATCTTAAGGATGGCTGTCCATATTTCAGGTCAAGGCTGGTTATCCACACTTAATTTCGGCCTTTATGGAAAGGATGATGCAGTTTAGACAGTGCCACAAATACCAGGAAGTAGTGTGTGATGATTTTAACCGTTCTAGATAGATCACTTGCCCAGTGTTGTCTCTGGGAGGGAGAAAGAGTCCCAGCCATTTCTTGGGCAGTGTGTACTGAGTGATCCCTGTAGTGTGATGTTTATGAAGATGGATGTGGGGTCTTTCCTGTTCCCACATAGCAGGCCTCTCTGAGCTATATTAGAGAATAGTGTGTTGAAGTCTCAAGAAAGCCCAATAAAAAACACAATTCTTTCTGTCCTAGGTTTGGAGAAAAGAGACTAAAATGTCAGCAAGTAGGGGCCAGATATCATGGTTATTATTTAACAAGTCACACAAAACCTTTCCGTTTGTATTTGCAGTGAGGTCAGCCTCCTCTTCAGCTCCGGAACCAGTCAGCGGCATTCACCCCTGCCCCATTGGCATGGTTCATGACAGATTTCCTCTACTAGGGCACAGCTGGCCAGGAAGAGAGGACAGCAGTGTGTTGAGGCAGCTCTCATCGCAGAGGAAATGGTAGATGAAAGTGTAGCTGTCCAAGTCCATTTGCCTTTAAAATACCACTGAACCCTCATCCTCCAGGCAGGCAGTGAGGTGACAGAGCAGCCAAGCCAACCCTCTAATGGTGCCGTATCCCTTCTACAGTGATTATAGTCTCAGCTGGAGCAGCTCCTAAGCAAACTGCCCCAGTCCTGGGCCACACTGTGGCCATTTCAAACACACCCTGCTTTAAAACAACCATTTTCTTTCCCTTTCTCTTTATGCTAGGAGTGGGACCCAGGGCCTGGCATGTACTAGGCAGTCCCTGAACTATTGACCTACATCCAGCTGAACAACCATTTTCTTACAGGCTTTTGGTCTATTTTTATCCTGTTTATCCTTTAGTTAGAATAGGCCTATTGAGCTTCCTGTTGGGTAATGCAGTTCTAATTGGACTTGTATGGTTTTGATTACAGAATAAACTACTGTAAAGCCTCTGATTAAGGCACCACAGTGGGAGATAGGTATGTTTAGATCAAAAGTGACGTTTGTCACTCAGAAAAAAAGATGGGAAATTTTCTGAGGCCTAAAACAAGGTAAAAAGAATAAGTTCCATTTGGAAAGATACTGTAGAGGTTTAGAGTGGAGAGACCAAGGCTTTGGGTGCCTGGAGGGGTCCATGCTAGACTTGCTCTGTGCTTAGTGATATATTTACCACCTGGTCCCTCCTGCAATCGTAGTTTTACTTAAGTGTTTGGGGAAGGAAGTGTGAACTTATGGGGCTGGAAATACGACTCAGCAGTTCGGAACAAACACTGAGCTTGTAGAGGACTGAGTTTGGTTCCCAGTATCTACTTCATATAGCTCACAACTACCTGTAGCTCCAGCTCCAGGGGATCTGGTACCATCTTCTGGCCTCTGTGCATGCCTCCTCTCCTATTTTATTTAAAAAATAATATATAATTAAACTTTATTATATAATTAAAAATGAAAACTTTTTAAATCAAAAACTTTAGGAGCTAGAATGTTAGAAGGATTGGCTTGAACTCCTGGTCTGGAGGTCTGTTGCAGCTCCCTTTTACATTCATCCATTTAAATGGGACCTCATACAGGATCAATGGGTCCTGCACCATTGAGCCGCACCTCACTGAGTCCTCTACCGTTGAGCTGCACCTCAGTCCTCCATTCACTACTTTTATTTTTCTAGTAGTGTAATACTCTCTTTTTAAACTCATGAGCATCCACCTGATGACCCACTGTGGTCCTGTGGTGACAGTTCTGTGTCTCAGCTGTCTGATATGAGCTCTGCTCTTTTCAGTACAAGTACAATGAAAGCCTTAAGTCCAAGAGAAGAAAGTCTATGCTTGTGTGATTACGTAACATCTGTTACTGCAATTGCAATTGTGTAGGTAATTTAGAAGCCACAGCTATGTGTTTCAGGCATAAATTTTATAATAATTCGCACACTGGATTCCTATTTAAGTATCTTTCTCCTGCCCCATGCAACAGCCCTAACAATTCCATCCTGTATCTGTGCTTCCTAACTCCTGGAAAAATCTTCAAAAGGAAGATGTTGACTGGAGTTGCTCAGGAAGACTTCATGGAGGCAGTGATGTGTACACATAATACATATTTTAAGAGCTGGTTTTTATAGGATAATGCCATATGCCAGATTGTAGTTTGAATGTTTTCCCTGTATCTTCATCCGTCATTACCACTGTTCTTGTGTATGCAGTAGGTGATGTTATTATCTTACTCTACTGGTGAGGAAGCAGTTAGTCACCTAACCAGTTTACACTGGTCTGATAGCCAGCCACTGGAGGTAGAGTTGGGATTTGAACTGGGCAGAGTACATACTTAGCTCCTGAGCTGTATAGCTAGAAAGACAGAGAAAGAGTGAGGAAAAGGCATGTACAGAGGGACAGGGAAAGAAAAGACGGTGTGTCACATGACGAGATCTCACTGGACTTTCTGTTTTAAGATAAGGAGCTTGGTCCGTGGATACAGAAGCAACCATAGAGTCCCAAGCAGAGGTGTGATTGTGGATCAGGGGGAGATTGAAAGAAGTGAGCTCACTGGGGTGACTTGGGATTAGAGATCAGATGGAGAGGGAGGGGAAGGGAAGGTGTAACCCTGGCGCCTCGCAGGGTGGTTGTCAGTGTTTCGTGCCTGCGTCTGAATGTACCTATTTAAAAATGGCTTGGCCAGGCTTCCTGCATAGAGAGTGAGGTCACTCTGGGTGAAACAAATCCTTTTCCCTTCACAGGGGACAGCTATGTGGCCACAAAGTCAGCTTGTTTTGTGGTGCTACAATCAGGCTGACCTCATGCTCAGGCGGTGCTTGAGGGTAGGCCTTGAAAGGTCTCCTTGTAGTGCATAGGCTGGCCTTCAGCTGGTCCTTGCCTGCTCTTTGTTGGCCTGTGGGAATGCTAGAGGTAACAGTGGCAGAGGAGTAAAGAACTGCAAACTTGTGGCCTGGCTTGGGTGTCATTACCGCCCACTCTGCATTCTTGCCTCTTAGCTAGGCCCCCTGTCAGGGTCACATGGCCTGTGGTGTGTGGGTTGAGAACAGGAGGGCCACTTTCTGGTTTCAGAATGTTGCCTGTGTATCTCAGTGTGAAGGAAGGAACTGCAGCAAGAGGCAGAGGCAACTTGGTCCTACTTTTCATGAGAGAAACCCTTCTGAGATCAGATAAGGGTCTCCTGTATGGTTGAGTCACATGGAGTGGTTTCTGTTTTCTTGGAGTCTTTTTTTCCCCATGCTAGAGTATAGGAGCCATTTCAGGCAGGCTGTTATTGGCAGTCAGCATAGCACCCAAGCAAGTACAGAATGTGGGCTGTTTGATCCCTGGGGACTTTGGTGGACGTTAGAATGTTGAACACAAGCGGCGAAGCAGGCAAAGGACTAAGGGCTCCAGGCCTGCATTGATAGACCCAGATCGGTCTGCCTGGTGTGAAGATAAAAGGTGACAGTTGGGAGTCCCAGAAGCTGGTCATTTGGGAGAAAGGGCAAAAAAATAAAGGCAGCTGAGTGCTGAGGAACAAAGGCCCCCGGGCCTTTCCCTGAGAGCTCACTGGCCAGTGTGGGAAGAGCCTTTGGTGCTTTCATGTTTTAGTCCATATTCTCCCTGTCTTCCACTCGGCACCTTCCTTGCTCTGATGGATGCAGATGTCTGACATGGTGCATTTAAAAATGTCAGAACCCCAATATGTCATAAACAGTGCTGTGAACTCATTTGTCTGGTATATGGCATATGGAACATGATGTTGTAATATGTTTGCTTTACACTTAAATTGTAAAGAAGTACTCATTTTGTTGTGAAGAGAGTCTGGTATGATTTCTGTTGTCTTTTTGTCATTCCTTCATTTGTGTTTAGAAGGTGTTATGTTTGGCTATACGTTCTGATCTCTCTGCACACATTTTATTTGGCACATTATTTCCCAGAGGTGAGTCAGGATAGTTTTGAGTGGTAGTGATTTGGCAGCTGATAGACTTTGACTAGGTTTTTCCCAAGCTGACAAGGGCTTTGTGCTTGTTTCCAGCACAGTTATGCACACTGCAGCACGTGGAGCACCTCCAAGGAACACAGGACAAGACTGAGTGGGATCTAGGTGTGAGGGGTTTTTGCCTCATGGTATTGTAGAACAATGTCCCCAGTCTTTTCTTTCAGCCAGGTTGGCTGTGTCTCTCCTGGCTCTGGACTCGTGGCCATGGCCAGCTACAGATAGCTCAGATGAGGATAGACAAGCTCTTGGAACTATACCGTTGGCCTGGTATATAGATGGGCTTTTATTTGGCTGGGAATTTTCCTCCAGGGCTGCCTTGAGGGGAGCTGGCATGCAGTAATGAGACCTAGCCCTGGTCTGTGCTTGTATCTAGGCATTAGCAATTCTTGGAATAGCTTTGTGTTTCTGATGGAGTTGTCAAAATAGACATTCAGGCTGCAGGGGAGCAGGGAGGTCAGTTAGCAAGCTTGTTAGTGTGAGCTTTTCAAATTAACTTGCATGGCCTTGGGCTGAGAAACAAGACACTCTTCTTGCTTACGGCTAGTTTGTCCCTTATCAACTAGCCTGAGTGTGTCCATCAAGGAACTTGAGAAGTCACTTTGGTGTCTTATCTTCTTTGCATACCATTTGGCTCTACTCTGCTTCTGCCTCTTACTCATAGGGTAGAGCTGGGACACCTTAGATCCTCTGAGGCCCTCCTTCTCCAGGAACCATTTGTCACCTGCCCTTTTCCTTCACTGCTCTGTCTTTTTACCCGGGGCATTGAGTGGACACTGTCTGCAATTTTTGCATTTTTCTTAAGAGGCAAAGGTACATTGAGTCTGATAACTGTGCATTTGGTGTCCTTGAATGTGGTTAGTGGGATGTATTAAAAAGATTTCTCTGTGTGGCCTGAAAACTCACTCTTTGAAAGCACAGGGGTGAGCTAGATATATATACTAAGTAGGTATTTCCCAGTCATTTTCACATTGGCGAAGAAGAAATTTATGTCTTTATCAACATACTGTGTCACTGACAGATGATAAGAAAACGCTAACAGTGAACTAAGGGTCCCAAGGCTACCCATTATCTCCCAGATCCCTTTAACTTTAAACGTGTAATCTTGGCTGTGACCTCCTGCTATCCTGGTCTGGTTTGGGGACCTTGCCATACCTGTCATTACTGATAGAGTTCTGACCTCGGCCTCCTGTTTCTCAGAACCAGCCCATCAGCTGTGTGGCTAGAACCTGTGTCTTGCTGTTAAAACTACTTCCCCGAACTTCTTGCCTCCATCCACCTACAACCCCAATCCTAGAGCGCAGTGAGGCCCCCCTTCTTCCCGGGTGAAGCTCTGCACAGCACCTGCATGGATCATCAGCCACCCTCAGCCACAGGCTCCTCCATCTCTGTCAGCCCTTCCTTCCCTTTCCTTTCTGTCATTACAGACTCATCATCTTCCAGAAGCATCCGTCCCTGTTCTCACCTGTCCTTAGTAAATCCAGAGCCACTCTGGCTTCTTGTTGCTCCTTCATTTTTCTTGTCCCTGTTGAGGCTTCCTGTTTAGGGCAATATTACATGGTAGTTGAGAGGCTGAGGTTTGAATCCTGGTTGGGTTACTTAGCAAAGAGTTGTACTCTTTCTACTTTGATCTTCTGTTTAAAGGGGGAAAAACATAATAGTGAATCAAGATGTTGCTTCAGTGGGGGGGGGGGGGGGCTCCTGGGTTTGACCCTGATTACCAACCCACCTCATTTCTCCACAAATATATATCATAGTCATCTACTTCACAGGCATGTGAAAACCCAGTGATCTAATCCATGAAGCACGCTTAGAACAATACCTGGCACATTGATTTCCCAGTAGCATGTAAATATGTTGACATCTCCAGCATCCAAGAAGTCAGCAATCTGAGTCGAATCTTATATGGCCTTGTTGAGATACGATTCATATAATTTTGAGTTCTGCATCTGGCAGTGTAATACATAGTCTTAGAACATTTTGTCACTCCTAAAGCAACTATATTTATTCACACGTGGTTCCCATTTCTTCCCAACTTCCTCCAGCCCTACAGAGCCACTATTCTATTTTCTTTCTATGTGGATTTGCTTATTTTAGATGTTTCCATATAAACTGAGTTACACAATACTAGAATTTGAATGTACCTCCCAAATGTTCATGTGTTGGAAACTTAGTTTCCAAGTCCATTTCCTATTTGGATTCAGAGCTGTAGGGGGCGTAACCAGGGTTAGATGAGGTCATAAGGTGCAGACCCCTGTGATGGCAGTAGTGCTCTCTGAAAAGAGGAAGAAAGGCCTGAGCAAGCACAGTTGCTGTGTCTAGCCTTGTGATGTCCAACACTGTAGAGTGATGCAGCATTCTCTGATGCCAGCTTGTGCTCTTACGGTTCCCAAAATCTAGGACCATGAGCTAAACAAAATTCAGTTTTCTTTAATTATGATGTACTAGGTATTTTATTATAGTAACAGCAAAACATACTATGTACTTTTTCAGTGTGACCTCTTTCACTTAGCATATTTTAAAAGGTCAAGCATATGTCAGTACTTTCTTCCTTTGTATGGCTGGATAGTATTCCACTCATGAATACTCCACATTTTATTTGTTCATTCCTCAGTTGATAGACAATTTAAATTATTTGTACCTTTTGGCTCTCAATGATAATGTCACCTTTGTGTGTGTATATATAATTATTTTCTGGGTATATACCTAACAGTTGAATTTGTTCTACGGCCTAGGCACTCTGGACTATATGAAAACACCTTTGGTAATCTTCTGAGGAATTCCTGTACTGTTTCCAAAGTCGTCGTATCATTAGCATCCTAACCACCATGTGAAACATTCATTAAGTGATATATGAATATTCAAGTTTTTTCTACCCTAGACAACTCATATTTCTTTCTATCTCCCCATCTCTGTCCTCTATAATTATGGGTAGGAGTATTTTGTTAGGGTTATCTAGTCACAGAACTTATGGAACATCTCTATATATTAAGGGACTTCATTGGAATGACTTACAGTCTAGAGTCCAACAAACCCAGCAATGGGCAGCTGTGACTGGGAAATCTAAGAGTCTAGTAGTTGCTCAGTCCCACGAGGCTGTGTGTTTCAGCTGGTCTTCTGTACAATAAGCTGGAATCCTGAGGAAATAGGTTCTAACAGGTGTGCTGGCAAGTAAGTGCTAGCAGGTGAAGGAGGAGGAGGAGGAGGAGGAGGAGGAGGAGGAGGAGGAGGAGGAGGAGGAGGAGGAGGAGGTCTCCAGCAAGAAGGTAAGGCCCAAATTAAAGGTGTGTGCCACCACACCTGGACCTAAGCTGCCCTTGGAACTTGCTCTGTCCCAGGCTGGCCTTGAACTCAGAGATCTGCTTGCCTCAGTCTCCTGGGATTAAAGGCAAGTATCACCTTGCCTGGGCCTAAGCTTTTCACAGCCACTATGCCTCAAGATCCGGATCAAAAGCCTATATCTTCCAGCCTCAAGATCTGAATCACAGGTATGCCCTTCATTTCTGGATTGTAGTTCATTCCAGAGGTAGTCAATTGACAACTGGGGATAGCCATCACAGGTGCCCTCACTCAGAACACTGCCAGAGCCTTTCTCCTCCTTCCCATTTTTATATCCAGTACTAATCACAGACTTCCCACAGA
>JADRCD010224488.1:0-48890 GCA_019843815.1 Montemys delectorum | reverse complement strand
AAAAAAAAAAAAAAAAAAAAAAAAAAAAAAAAGAAGCAGAAAGTGACCAAGGGAGACACCAGATGTCAAATATGCATGTGCCACATACTGTGGAGCTCAGATACCCACACATGTGCACCCATGGACACATGCGTGCACTCCACATACATAAATACACATAGAAAGTGAGTTAATAAGAGAAAAAGAAAAGAAAAGTGGTAAACAGATAGTATCAAGATGGAGTAGAAAGACTGGGGCAGTTTTGAAGGCACAATCAAGAGAGTAAAAGAAATCTTAAAAAAAAAAAAAAAAAAAAAAAGGTTGGTGGTGACACATGCTTTTAATCTCAGGGGCAAGGCAGGTGGATTTCTGAGTTCAATGCTTGCCTGGTCTACAGAATGAGTTCCAGGGCAGCCAAGGCTACACAGAGAAACCCTGTCTCAAATAAGTAAGTAAGTAAATAAATAAATAATCCTAAAAAATCATTTGCCAGTAATGTATAGTTCCTTTTGTGGTAGTAACCCTTTTCCTCAACACTTCAAAGACATTCTTTTTAAATTAAATTATTTTTTTCTTATACATTCTGGAGTTGAATTGGTTTTAAGGGTGTGCTAGAATTATGAGCACAGCTTTCTTTGTGTGCCAGGCATAAGAGGGAGGTGTGTAGTTCAGAGTCTCATTCTCTCTCTCTCTCTCTCTCTCTCTCTCTCTCTCTCTCTCTCTCTCTCCTCCACTCTCTCTCCTTTACTCTCTTCCTCTTTGTGTGTCTCTCCTCTCTCTTCTCTTCTCCCCATTTCTCCTGTCTATTAATTGTCTATCAATGTCTCAAGAAGAAGTCTACGGAAAGGAAGAACTGAAACTCAGGTCAAAGCCTTTCATTTCTGTCAAGCAGGCCATGAGCTCGTGTTGATTGAGCACCTGCAACTAAACAAGCTGTTACACTAGGCTCTGAAGTGAAGAAGTTAAGGCCTCATCTCTGCCCATAATCTACTCAAGGAGAAAAAAAAAAAAAAAAGAAGCCAGCCCTTGAGAAGGGAAGCAGCTGCTCACTGATCCTTGGCACTGTCAGACTTGCTTGTCCTACCCTAGCGATACCACATAAAAGCTCCCTCACTCCGTCTTTTCACTCCCCTCTCTCAAGAGCCATGTGCTCATTTGTGGGTCTCAGAATTAGAAGAGGAGAAGGAAGAAGAGGGAAGTGGTGTGGTGTGGAGGAGGGTAGAGGAAAAGCAGAGAGGAGAAGAAAACCAGAGAGGAGAGGGATGAAGAGCGGGACGGAGGGCAGGAGGAGAGGAGGGGAGAAAAAAAGAAGAGGAGAGGGAAGGGAGAGGAGAAAGAAAGGAAGAATAGAGAGAGGAGGGATAGCAGAGAGGACTGGAAAGGGGAGGTACCAAGAGAGGAGAAGAAAATGGAGGTGAGGAGGGAAAAGTTGAAAAGGAGAAAGCTGAGGAGGACAGGGGCCTTTGTTTTCTTGGAGGATGGCTGGTAGCTCAGGGAACCCATAATTTAAATATTTATTGCATTTCTGGGTGAGTTAGAGGTGGTTTTCAGCCTATGGGGCACCGAGTTTTCATTGCGTGGACGCAATGGATGTTTGGATGTCTATTTAAGTGCCCACGATGTCACCTTTTCACAGTTCATGTGCTCTTCTAGAACTCAATTCCGTAAAATACTAGTTAAGGATCTAGAAAGTGGGCCCTACGCCGGAGTGTGTAATCAGACATGAACTGAAAAGAATCCCTGCTCTCAAAGAGCTGGAAATCTCACCATGGAGATGGGGAGGCAGGGCCAGGCAAGTCCCTATGAACTGTAACACATTCCAAATGGGTAAGTCCCGAAGGAGTCATCAAGGGGGAGCATGTTGGAGAAGGGGGGCAAGCAGGTCTCAGCCTTTGTTAGGTGACCGCTAGAAAGACAGTGTCGCTGTGGCTGGTAACTTCCACCATTTGCAGATATATGGGAACACTTGAGCTTCTGCCCTATTCTGTTGGCAGCAGACAAACAGGCTTCTTTCTCTCAAATCGGCGTTAAGAGAAGACAGCAGCTAATTCTGTGAAATCTACAGGTGCATCCTGTTATTGTGGCACAGGGCTGAATTTCTCAGCTTGTAATTTCCACTAGGTTTTTACTAGACAGGCTCCTGTGGAAAACCAGAATCCACTACGCACAAAGGAGCTGTCCTCTGTGCAAATGCTGAGCTCCAGAGGGGGCCGTGTGACTGGTGAGTTACTCCCCTAATGAAGTACTAGGAGACTGATAGCCTATCAGATTCACAAGCTCAGTCCCTACACTGAAACCCAAACATCAGCTTTGCTATCATTTGCAGCTTATGCTAACTAGTAGACAGATTCCTACTGTGTGTGTGCGTGACTGTGTATGTGCGTGCACGGATGTGTGTGTGTGTGTGTGTGTGTGTGTGTGTGTGTGTGTGTGCGTGTGCATGTGTGTATCTGTGTGTATGTGTATTTGTGTGTGTGTGACTGTGTGTGTATGTGCGTTTATGTGTGTGTGTGAATGTATATGTGTGTGCGTGCCCACATGCCTGTATATTTGTGTATGTGTATTTGTGTGTGTGCATGACTGTTTTTGTGTGTCTGCGTGTGTGTATGTGTGTGTTTGTATTGTGTGTGTGTGTGTGTGTGTATGTATGTGTGGCTCTGTGTGTATGTGTGTGTGCACGTGCCTATGTGTGTGTGTGTTTGCAGATGTCTGGGGACCAGAAGATGTTGTTGGAGTTTCTTCCTCAGTCACTCTTCATCAGAGTTTGAGACACGGCCCCTCACTGAGCCTAGGACTTGCTAAGTTTTGCTCAAGTACTTAGCTATCAAGTCCTGTCTGTCTTCTTAGTACTAAGATTATAGGGCACCACTGATGTTGGGCTGGGCATCAAACCTAGGTCTTCATGCTTTTGCTGCAAGTACTGCATTGTCTGATGCACCCTGCCCCCTATAATCCATGATTCCATTTTCTATTGAGTCTTTCCCATGTAGGTATCAGGAAAGGCTCCCTGACCTCCTCTGACCTGGTTCTACTCAAAGGTGGACAATAATATATAGCTCAATCTCTCAGGCCAGCACTGATGAACTCTAGGGACTGCTGGAGGCAAAGGTTGTGAGGTTCTGAAGCACTGGTCTGTGGGTTTTGGGAGGAGGGTGAAGTCATGTGTGTGTCACCTTTCGTCTAGACGTCTATGTAACTAGAGCTTTCCAACTGGCATCATTGACTCAAACATTCTGCCATCCTTTATGCTTTTTTTTCCAATACTGGTAACTAAAGCAGGGCCTGGCACATGCTAAGCAAGTGCCTAGCCCTGAGCCAGCCCTAACACCTCCTCCGCTCTCACATTACTTCCAGGCAAATCTTCCCGAAGAACACATTTCTCCCACCTTTTTCCAAGTTAATCTTAGAAATGGCCAAAACCACATTGAAATGAATCCCAGTTTCTTGGTCCTGATATTTACAAGATTTTATATTCTGCCTCAGACTACCCTCTTCAACATGGCTTCCCCACTTTTTCCTCTACACTTCCTGTTCAATTACCATTCCCCGTAACAACCTCCTCCTTTTTGGGGGGGTTGTCTTTGAAGAGTCCATAATCACAAGATCACTCTTTTTTTTTTTTTTTTTTAAAGTTAGTGTGTAGCAATGATACCAAGAACTCTATTTCTTAATGGCATTTTCAGATATTCATATAATATACTTGATCATATTTACTCCCTAATTATTTTCTTTAAAATTATTTCCTTTAAAATTATTTCCTTTTATTGAAAATAGATTTTTTTGGCCGGGTGGTAGTGGTGCACGCCTTTAATCCCAGCACTTGGGAGGCAGAGGCAGGTGGATTTCTCAGTTTGAGGCCAGCCTGGTCTACAGAGTGAGTTCCAGAACAGCCAGGGATATCCAGAGAAACCCTGTCTCAAAAAAAACAAAAAAAAATAGATTTTTTTCCATCATATAATATATCCTGATTATGGGTTTCCTCCCTCTGCTCCGCCTAGTTCCCCTTCCCATCCCTTTCCTTCTGGATCTACTCCTTTTCTGTCTCTCATTAGAAAACAAATAGGCTTCTGAAGGATGATGCTATGCTATGCTATGACTATAACTGTACTATACGACACCAAAAACTAACACACTGGATTTGGACAAAACAAACAGAAGGAAAAGAGCCCAAGAGAAGGTACAAGAATCAGAGTCCACCTCATTCACACATAGGATTCTGGAATCCCATAAAAACACTAAACTGGAAGCCATGATATACATGCAAAGGACCAGGTGCAGACCCACGAGGCCCTGTGCATGTTGCTTCACTCCTTTTTTAAAAAGATTTATTTATTTATTTTATGTATATGAGTACATTGTAGCTGTACAGATGGGTTGTGAGCCATCATGTGGTCGCCGGGAACCGAACTCAGGACCTCCGACCGCTCCAGCCCCGCTCACCCTAGCCCAGTTCGCGCTGACCCAAAGATTTATTTATTATTACATGTAAGTACACTGTAGTTGTCTTCAGACACACCAGAAGAGGGCGTCAGATCTCGTTACGGAGGGTTGTGAGCCACCACGTGGGTGCTGGGATTTGAACTCAGGACCTTCGGAAGAGCAGTCAGTGCTCTTAACCACTGAGCCATCTCTCTAGCCCTGCTTCACTCTTCATACATGCTTTGATCATGTCAATTTAGAGGATCTTGTTTTCTTGATATCCTCCATCCCCTCTGGCGCTTACATTCTTCCCACCTCTTCCCAGTAGGGTTCCCTGAGCCCTAAGGGAACAGATTTGATGGAGACTATTCCATTTAGGGCTGAGTGTTTAAAGGTCTCTCATTCTTTTGTTGTTGTTGTTGTTGTTGTCGGTCAATTATATTCATTTATATTTCAAGTGATATCCCCCTTCCCTGTTACCCCTCTACAAGTCCCCATCCCATCCTCCCTCTCCCTCCTCTCCTTTGCTTCTATAAGGATGCTCCTCCACCCACTCACCCACTCCCACCTCACCTCTTTAGCATCCCCCTACACTGGGGCATCAAGCCTCCTTCCCCTCCCATTGATGTCAGATAAGGTCACCCTCTGCTACTTATGTATCTGGAGTCATGGCTCCTTCCATGTATACTCTTTGAATGGTGGTTTAGTCCCTGGGAACTCCCAGGGGTCCAGTTAGTTGATATTGTTCTTCATATGGGGTTGCAATACCCTTGAGCTTCTTCAAGCTCTTCCCCTAGCTCTTCTATTGGGGCTTAGTCCAATGGTTGGCTGTGAGTATCAGCATCTGTATTGGTCAGTGTGCTGGTAGAACCTCTCAGGGAACAGCCATATCATGCTCCTGTCAGCAAGCGCTTCTTGGCGTCTGCAGTAATGTGGGAGTTTGGTGTCTGCAAAGGGGATAGACAGAGACAAAAAATGAAACAGAGACCAAAGGAAAGGCCATCCAGAGACTGTCCCACCTAGGGATCCCAGGTCTGTCATTCTTTACATAATGTCTGTCTGTGGGTCTCTGTATTTGTTCCCGTCTATGCAGGAGGAAGCTTCTCTGATGATGGCTGAGCAAGGTGCTGATCTATGGAAACATCAGGGAGGACATTAGGAGCTGTTTCATCGACTCATTGTTGTGGTTGTTGTTGTTTTGTTCTGTCTTCTTTTAGAACAATAGTATTTGGTTTTACCCTGGGCAGTCCCATCTTAGATTCTTGGCCACCCAAGCAGTGTTGTGCATGGGTTCCATCTTGTGGAGTGGGTATTGAGACAAATCAGACATTGGTTGGTCACTCCTTCAAGCTTTGTGACACCATTGCACTAGCGTGTCTTGCAGGCAGGACAGCATTGTCTATCCAAGGGTTTGTGGCTGAGTCAGTATTTATCTTTTGGTAGTATCTTAGGGTTTTACTGCTGGAAGAGACACTATGACCAAGGCAACTCTTATAAAGGATAACATTTAATTAGGGGTGGCTTACAGGTTCAGAGGTTCAGTTCATCATCAAGGCAGGAGCATGGCAGCATCCAGGCAGCCATAGGGCCACAGGAACTGAGAGTTCCATCTCTTGTTCCAAAGGCAGCTAACAGAAGACTGGCTTCTAGGCAGCTAGGACAGGGTATTCAAGCCCATGCCCACAGTGGCACATTTACTCCAACAAGGCTATACCTACTTCAGCAAGGCCACATCCCTTAATAGTGCCTCTCCCCGGGCCAAGCATATACAAACCATCACAAAGTTCCATTTTCTAATTTGATCTTAGTGCTCTTGCTATCTGTGTTCTCTTCAGAATGCCTGACTCTGTACCAATCCAGTCAAGGCTATTTCCCACTTTCTCGTCTATCAGGTTCAGTGTATCTGGTTTTATGTTAATGTCTTTGATCCATTTGTACTTAATTATTGAACAGGGTCAAAAGTATGGATCTATATGGATTCTTCTACATCCAGACATCCAATTTGACCAACACCATTTGTTGAAGAAAGTCCTTTTGTCCAGTGTGATTTTTCTTGTTTCTTTATCACAAAATTAGGTATCTATAGGTGTGTAGATTTATGTCCAGGTCTTCAATTTCATCGATCAGTGTGTCTGTTTTTGTGCCAGTACTGTAATATTGTTTTTTATTACTATAGCTCTGCAGTAGTACGGATACCTTAGTAGTTCTTTTATTATTCAGGATGTTTTCTGCTATCCTCTTTTTGCCGTTGTACTTTTAGTGTGTGTGTATTTCCATAAGAAGCTAGAAATTGTCCTTTTAAGATCTGTGAATAATTGTGTTGGAAGTTTGATGGTGATTGCATCAATTCTGTAGATTGCTTTTGGTAGAATGAACATTTTTACTATATTAATCCTACTGGTCTGACCTTCAGAGATCCTTCCATATTCTGATACCTTCAATTTCTTTCTTCAGTGTCTTAAAGTTTTTATTGTGCAAGTCTTTCACTTACTCAGAGTTGCCCCAAGATAGTTTATATTATTTGAGGCTATTGTGAAAGGTAGTATTTCCCTGATTTCTTTCTCAGTCCATTTGCCATTTGTATATACTAGGGCTACTGATTTTTGTGAGATAGTTTTGTATCCAGCTATTTTCCTGAAAGTGTTTATCAGCTATAGAATTTCCCAGTGGATTTTGTGTGTGTGTGTGTGTGTGTGTGTGTGTGTGTGTGTGTGTGTGTGACACCATCTATAGATAAAGGTGCATTGACTTCTTTCTTCCCTTCCAACTTGTATCCTCTTGGTCTTTTGTTGTCTTGTTGCTCTAGCTAAGACTTAAAGCATTCTATTGAATAGGTATGGAGAGAGTGAATGTTGTCTTCTTTGTTTCAGATTTTAATGGAATTGCTTTGAGTTCTTCTCCATTAAAGTTGACATTGGCTATGGGCCTGGTGTAAACTGCCCTTAGTATGTTGAGGTATTTCTCTTGTACCCCAATTTCTCCAGGACTTTTGTCATGAAGGGGTGTTGGATTTTGTCAAAACCCTTTTTCTCTATCTAATGAGATGATGACTCGCAGTCTTTCTTTTTCTTTCAGTCTGTTTATATGGTGGATTACACTTAACAATTTCTATATGCTGAACCACGAGTGCATCTATCTCTGGGATGAGGCATACTTGATCATGGTGGATGATATCTTAATGTGTTCTTGGATTCAGTTTGCAAGTATTTTACTGAGAATTTTTGCATTTATGTTCAGAGGGGAAATTGGTCTGTACTTATCTTTCTTTGTTAGGTCATTTTATGGTATGAGGATCAACTCCCCTAATACTCTTTAAGGGCTAATCCATATACTAGATTTAAAAAAAAATAATGTCTCGTTAGATCCCATTATGTAGAGGTATCCTCTTCTCTGAGCCGTTGCCTTAGCATATCTCCAGTGTTGAAATAACCACTACCATTGAATAAATTGTCATTACATGGCAGGCTCTGCGCTATGCGTTTTGAATGCGTTACCTTACTGATTTTTCACACAGCAACCATGTCTAGCTGACACATTGTCACAGTTTCCATTTGCTGATAAAGACATTACATTTTACTGCGGTTATGAAATGCCCACTCTCACCCAGCTTGTGAGGAGTGGTGTCTACAAACATCACCCGCAAACATGTCATCACTCTCAAGATATATACTAACTTAAAAGTGTACCCTCCATTAATCTGTGCACGCCCAAGGATTCCAGCTGTGCTCTGTGTGTCTTTAGAAAAGGAATCTGTCTTCTATTGTTACCATTTTAGTCGCAGTTCTGAATGTAGGATCTAGCACATGATATCTATTGAATTAATGACTCTGTGGAGAACCACTTAAAAGGATTTCTCTATAGAGAAATTTTGGTTTCTTCACTAGATGTGTTAGACAACTTTCTATCACTATGATAAAATCAACCTAAAAGAAGAATGATTTATTTGGCTCACAACCATCTGTAACTTGACTCAAATGTTATCCCTCTTCTGGCTAGCACAGGCAGAAGAGGGATAACTCATGTTGTACACAGATAAACAAAATACCTGAATATGCGAAATTTAAAAACATTTTAATGCTCTTCATTTTTTAAAAAATTAAAAAAACAAAACAAAACCAAGATTTGGTAGAAAGCAAATCAAGTTTTCTAGTCATAGGCTCAACATAAATCAGCAACTGGGCCCACTGATATAAATACTTTTTCTTACTGGGAAAACAGCTCCCTTTAACTCTGGACCTTCCTCTTCTACAGATCAGATGGGGCTACAGGAGTGGAGCACACTAGCCTTGTGTTCTGAATACATGAGAGAACTTTCTGAAAGGAATACATGAAAGGACCATCGCATAATCTCTTACCCATTCTAGGTTCTGAGCAAATTTGCCCCTCTCTGTTGGTTCTGTTTCCTGCATAAATTCTCCTACTTCTGATGTTAAATCTTGAGGGAACAGGCCAAAATCAAGACAAACCATGGAATTTTTCTCAGTCCTAGAAGAGGAGGAGCCATCTCATAGAAACTCTGCTAAGCAGTGGCAACACGACAGGTGCAGGGTTCAATTCTCAGAATCTACTATCTGTTTCATCAGTATTGGCAGGATGGCATATTAAGAGTACCCCCAATCGATGATATTCATTTTTTCTGAGAAGCTGAAAACTTTTCGGGCTGGATAACCGCATTTTCCCTGCCCAACCCACTATGAGATGTTTTTTTTATTTGATACACAAAGGCTAAGCCTGGGTGAATTTATCCATTGTAAAGAAAGGACTGCCTCCTTCCCTCCTCTCCCTCCTCTCCCTCCTCTCCCTCCTTCCCTCTCTTTCTTCCTCTCTTTCTTTCTTTTTTTTTTGTTTCCTTTCATGGTAGGTTTTGATGTGGATAGGCTAACTTTGAACTTGCTATGTAGCTGCAGATAACCTTGAGTTCTTGGTCCCCTTGCCTCTACATCCTGAGAGCTGGGATTGCTGTGCCCCTTCAAAGTGTTTATGAACCCCAAAGGATCACCCACCAAGGAGCTGATTCCGATGATGCAATTGCACTAGGGTCTTCCTACTGAAGCTCTAGCTCGGGCTCACCATGGACCCTGATGCTGGAGCAGGACGGAAAGGTGAAGCCCAGAGCCCAGTTTCTAGTGAGCATTTATAGAGGCAAACAAACAAGCAAGAGGGAGTCTAGCCTGGCACACATCTGATTGGGGGGCTGTTATGAAATTTTGTTGTCCTTTAACATAATTGGCTGGTGCTAGGAGCCGAACCATAAACTTAACTTCTGCTTTTTCCCTGGTTGGTGGTTGTTAGGAAATGAAGCACCAGGGGCAGGCTTATTAGGGAGTAACTTGGAAACTAGTGCTAGGTGCAGGTTCCTTTGGGAGTAACCTGGAGACTGGTGCAAGGTGCTAGCTTGCTGGTTAACTCAAGTTAGTTTAGGTTCTCTTAGATGGAGTCTGAACCCAAGATCTGGTCTCAGCATTAGAGGTGTATATGATAGCACTTAGCTCAGGAAGGACACATTTCTTTTTTTTGAAACAAGGTTTCTCTGTTCAACAGAGCCCTGGCTGTCCTGGACTCATATTGTAGACCAGGCTCGCCTCCTACTCACAGAAATCTGCCTGCCTCTGCCTCCTGAGTGCTGCTATGAAAGGTGCCACCACACCTGGCTGAAAGGAGACACACTTGTAATTAACTGCCTCATCTATCTGTCATTTGCTGAAAGTAATCTCTGTTGTCATGATCTCCATTTTCCCAATGTTGTTGATGGGCCTACCTGTTTTATATAGGATATTTTCTGCTCACGTTTGGAACCTTGTGACACCCTACTATTGATCAAATAACTGCTACGTGCTAGGTGTGTGTTAAATGCTGGCAAAACAGGGGGAAGATACACACAAACGCCTTTGATGTTATCACTGTGGCACTTCAGTTGGGGCGAGGCTAACTGACAAGATGCGATGAAACGAATGGGCAGTATAATGTTCCATGGTGATATGGATCACAAAAACAGTAATGAAAGTAGGCAAACCATGCCAGAGACAGGGTGGAGAAGATGTCCTTGTAAGCAGAAAAGTCACCCAGACAAGGTGCGTGGTAGAAATGAATGGTGTTACTGATTGCTAAGCTGGAGGACAGTAGAAGCTGGTCTGGGTTTGTGAGAAAGACATACAACCAAGAGTTCTGTTTTTGATATTGACACTTGGCATTCTGGGTGGGAATGTTACTCTGGACAGAAAGTCCACTTCACATGCACAAACTCCATCTCCAGTGCTCCATGAAACTAGGCACGGTAGCACAATCCTGTAATCACAGCCATCTGGAGATAGAAACAGGAGGGTCGAAACTCTTTGAGAGAGACCTGAGTAAAAGCTGGCCTAGGATTATGAAGGCAATGTTGAGCCAGTCTCATCCTCCCCTGCATAATGAGTTCAAGGCCAGCCTGGGATACATGAGACCCTTCTTAAAAACAAATGGAGATACTGTATATATGTTGGATAAACACTCATTGGAGACATTGTACTCAGACACAGAACAGAGAATATTCTTCTCGGAGGAAAGAACACCTCCAAGCCAAAGAGATCGCTGTTACTAATGTTGCAAGAACAGGCCTGTCGGGTAGAGAAGCCAGGCACCTGGGTAAGAGATGCAGGTTGGGAATACGCAAAGGATTAAATTGTCTCAAGGCTTACAGGTAGGCCAGGAATCTGGGTTTTAGTCTGTGTTAGGAAGCTGCAGGTAGATGAAAGCTGAGGAAGAATACAGCCAGGCTATTCCAGTTGCCTGACTACAACAAGGGTCACGTACAATCTGGGACACATCTGGGAGATGCTGCGTGGTAGCCACTTGAGGTTCTGTTTTCACAGTACAAGGGCTGAGGGTGTAGCTCAGTGATAACGTGCTTGCCTAGTGTCTTTGAGGCCCAGGTTCTGAACCCAGCCCAAGTTCAGTTCCCAGCACTCATGAGTTTCCAGGGAAGCTCACAACTGCCTGTAACTCAAGCTCCATGGAGATCTGACACCACTGGTCTCCATGGGTAGCGACACTCAGATGTACATCCCGCATGCATACACACACGTACACATAATTAAATTACTTTTTGGCATTTTCATGTGTGTGGGTGTTTTTCCTGCGTGTATGTCTATATATCACATGCGTTCAGAGGCCAGAAGAGGCGTTGGATTCCCTGGAGCTAGAGGTACAAAAGGTTGGGAATTGCCAAGTGGGTGTTGAGAATCGGACCTGTGCCCTCTGGAAAAGCAGCCAGTGTTCTGAAGTGCTGAGCCATCTCCCCAGCCCATGGTGATTTTTTATTTTTTTATTTTTTTTTGATCCTGCTGCTTCCCAAGTAGGAGCTGAGTAGAAGCTGGTCTGTGGTTATGGGGGGGGGGGGGGGGGGGGGGGGGGGGGTTTTCGTTTGGGGGGGGGGGGAGGGGGGGGGGGGGGGGGGCGGGGTAGGTATAGATTTCCATTTAGGGCCACAGCAACTGGCATCTGAATGGAGATGCTGTATGTATTGACTAACTACCTCAGAGGAGACATTGTGCCTATAGTGGAACAGAGAATATATAAATAGGAAGAGGAAGGAATTAAAGAACTAGCCAGGCTTTTAAAAATAGAGTATTTAGGGGCTGGCGAGATGGCTCAGCAGGTAAGAGCACTGACTGCTCTTCTGAAGGTCCTGAGTTCGGATCCCAGCAACCACATGGTGGCTCACAACCACCCATAATGAGATCTAACGCCCTCTTCTAGTGGTCTGAAGGCAGCTACAGTGAATTACGCCAGAGCAAGCAGGTCTGGAGCAAGCAGGGCCAGAGGGAGCGGGGCTGGCAGAAGTCTTAAGTTCAATTCCCAGTAGCCACACACATGATAGCCCACCTCCATCTGTACAGCTACAGTGTACTCATACACATAAAAATAAATAAAATAAATCTTTTTTTTTAAAAAAAATAGACTATTCAGCCAAGTAGGTTTGGCTCACACCTTTATTCTCAGCATTCAGGAAGCATCAGAATGTGGATATCTGAGTTCAAGGCCAGCCTGGTCTATAGAGCAAGTTCCAGGACAGCCAAGGCTACACAGAGAAATCCTGTCTCAGGAGGAAAAAAAGAGTGTATTTTTCTGAGCAGATTTTGGTGAACAGCAAACTTGAGCAGATGGTACAGGTTTCACATCTGTCAGATAGGTAGATAGATAGATAGATAGATAGATAGATAGATAGATAGATAGATAAACATAGACATAGACATGACATGTCCATCATATATATCATATTCACAGTGGGATATCTTCTGCAATTGATGACCCCACACTACCTCATCATTATATTTCTGTGTTTGATATTCTTGAAGTTGAAACCATTGTCAGGCAAGGTGTAGGGCAAAGAATGAATTTTGCTTTATGTTATTGAGTATGCCAGGGCATGAAGTGTGTCACATGCTAGTTTTTTTTTTCAGTTGTGGGTAATTCTTAGAATTTTCTGGGTAACCTTAGTTTCTTTTTACACTAAGCTCTGTACATAGAGTTTCAGACTCAATCTACATGACCCAAGACTGAGGCGTCATCATCAGGTTCTCAAATATTTGTAGATAATTTCAATAGGTAGTTGTCGTTGAATGTATAGCTTAAGTCTTACTTAGCAACTGATATTCGAGATGAAGAAATGAGAGTAGGGAAATGGCTCAGTTGGTAAAGTTCTCATTGTGCAGGCATGAGGACCTGAGTTGGGTCACCAGAACCCACGTGACCAGCCAACCTAACCTCCTTGGTGAGCTTCAGGTCAGAGACCCTGTTTTAAAAATCAAGGTGGATGACACATCCCAGAGGATAGTACCTGAGATTGTCTTCTGGCCTCCAGAGGCATGTATACACACACACACACACACACACATACACACACACACACACACACACACACACACCAGAATGTAAGAGTAGCAGGCACACATGGTTTGACTTTTAGAATATCAAGTTGGAACAGTTACTAATTAAGCCTTCTCAAAGACAAGTGTTAAACTATGTTGTTCTATTTAATACAAATCCACTTAAAGGAGAGTGGATTTATGGAAAGATACAGGAGTTTTTCAGAAGACCCAAGGAACTCATTAGGTATAGTAGCTTGAATGAGTCAAAGGGAAAGAAGCAGAGGCTTTTAATGAATAAATGTTCCAAGGCTCTGCCCATAACTCCCAGTCTTATTCATTCACATTCTCAATAAGTGTGTGATTGGTCATAAACAGCCAATGAATCTGAATTTCCCCAAGCCAGAGCCCCATTCCTGTTGCTTTCTGGTGCAGCCAAAACTGCCATCATACCATCCTGAATCTGCACAGTCTTCTCTCAAGAAGCTGCCAGCAGTGCCGAAGGCCTTGCTCACCCAGACTGGTGGTGTTTTGCAGGAAAGTGTGTGTGTTGGGAAGGAGGGGATAGGCAATTCTAAGGATAGTGATTCTGAGCTGAGTAGGTACACAAAGGAGAACAAAATTTTAACTGAAACTATAAAAATCTGTGGCTAGAGAATTGGCTCAGTGGTTAAAAACACTGACCTGTCTCCTAGAGGACTCAAGTTTTAGTCCCTCGCACCCAAATGGAAGCTCACAATCATCTGTAACTCTAATCCCAGAGGATTTAAGCCCCCTTCTGACCTCCATGGGCACTGCACACACATGGTGCACCGATTTACGTGCAGGCAAAACACAGATACACACTAAAAAATAATAAAATAAAATTTAAAGGTATTAATGTAAAATTCGGAATGGATTTAAAGAAAACCATGCATGTTGCTGTATGTCCATAATCCTAGCATCTAGGAGTCAGAGGCAGGAAGACCACAGCAACTTTGAAGCTAGCTTGGTCTACAGAGTAAATACCAGGCTAACCAGGGCTCCTTAGGGAGCCCTTCCTCTCTCAATACCACAGGGGAAAAAAATTAGAATATGTGCCTGCCCTTCTCCAGCTTTTGTTGTGGTAGGATCATGACAGGAAGCCCAAGCCAGTATTGAACTTAAGGTCTCTCTCGCCTCAGCCTCTCTAATTCCAGAATTATAAGCATGGATCTATTCTCAAGATGGAGATGGAACTCAAGGCTTTGTAAACACTTGGCAAGTTCTTCCAATGAGCCATGTCCACAGCCTCCTAGTTCTAGATTTGATGGATTGTTTGTAGCAATTTTATAATCTCAACTTTCTAAGCACAATTTTTTAAAGCCACGTTCCAAGCAATCCATTATTTCAAGCAAGAAATATAAATCCAGGTGTAGACAACATCTGTGTGCGGAATTCCAGCTGCTGAGAGTATTGGTTAGGAACTGTCATCTTCTTTACCCTCTTTCCAGTCTTCCTCCAAGAAGAAGCAGTTGATGGGCCGAGCCTAGTGAGCACTGGCCGATAGTCTTCCTCCCAAGAGAATGAGTGTACAAAGGGTGGTGTAAGCTCTCTGCGCTAAAGTGGGTCGAGACAAGCCTCTCCCTCCAGGCAGTAGTTGGGCAAGAGTCTCTTCCCTACCCCAGCTCCCCACATGTAACTCACCAACCTCTAGTCATTCATGCCTCAGATCTACCATGCATTCCAGTCTAGATTTACCACCAGTGTGGATGACACATTAACCTTCATGTTCCTTCTATTTCCCCAAAGTTCCAGTAGTTAGAAAAGAGTGAAATTAGTAAGCACCCTGGTTTTTTTTCCATTTTCTGTTGCTATAACAGAAGCAGCAGCAGCAACAACAACAACAAACCCTGAAAATATAATGGAGATTTACACCATGAGTCATGGTGCATGCTTATTATTCCAGCACATAGGCAGAAGGCTAGCCTATGCTACATGAGACCCTGTCTCAACAGCCTCCTCTCCACCACTCCAAAATGAAAGTCTTTCCTGAATCTTTCTAGATTTAGGAGGCTGGAAAATTCCAAACAATGGCGCCAGAGTGTTTTAAGCTTCTCAGGAATACTTCCTGTTGCTTCAACTCTTGGAAGAAAAAGGAAGGGCAAGCAAGTACTTTTGGAGCTGACCAGAAGAGAGGGGCAGCCTACTTTATGACAGCCTGTTCCCATGAGAATGACATTAGTCACAATTAACGGTCTAACCACCTCTTGAAGGTTCCCATCTCCCAGTGCCACCACCACCACCACAGTGACAGCCAAATTTCGACTTGAGTTTTGGAGAGGACAGACCACATTAAAGAACAGCACAGTGAAGTTCCAGTTCCGTGGGTATAATAGAAATGATCTCACACTGAATAGACTGTAGGGCCTACAGCTGCTTTCCACATTAACACCGTGTGATTCTACGGGGACTGCTCAAGTCCAAGGCCTTCTTTCCTTCTCGATGACGCAGAATCAAGTCACCTCATGGTTTCTAACGGCCCCCATCAGAATGTGAAGAAGATATTTAGGACTCCCTTTCTTTTCTGGAGCTATGTTCATATCTAGAGAAACAAAATGTCCTCTCTGGAGCACAGAAAACCAGCACTCCAAGAGAGACAAATAATAAATTCTGATCTTCAACTTTTCTTTGTAATAGAAGTGACCTTTATTTTTGTTCAAGGAAAAATCTCTAAATAGAAAGGAAATAAGAGGTAGGAAGCAAAGAAGGGGAAAGAAAATATCTGTTAAGGGGAAAAGTCAAGAAATTCACCCGTGTTCACTGTTTCTCTGAAGGTCACACTGACAGATGTTTTGATAAGGCCATCCTCCCTGGTGCATGATGGGTAGACTTTGCTGTCAGTCACGTCTTCACTGTCCCACCTTGAACCTCACTGACAAGGGGAGTTAGAGAAACAAAAACAAAGCCTTTTTCTTTGTCCTAAGGACATCACTTTGTAAAACATCGGTTTATCTGGTCTCCAGGCTCTTCACCCTGACTCTCAGCTCACATCACGGAACAGTCTGGTTTAATAAAGCATTTTAAACCCCATGGTTGTGAAAGTTACAAATCCTAGTGTGGAAGCTACTGCCCCTCCTCCTAGTGGATATCAAGCTGACTCCTAAATATTATGTTTACATTTATACTTGCTCAGAGGAGAGTCGCTCTTCCTCTGTAGTGGTCAATGCTAACTTCAGAGACTCAGTCTGTCAAAGCCCTGAGAATAAGTGACTGTTGAGTGCCCAGCCAACAATGAAATAGCTATGTTACTCCCTCTGAAGCACAGGAAAATCCAAGAAAATGGGGCAGGAAGAATGTGAGAGTTGGAAGATGTGGTGGGGTGTTGTGGAATTCTGCCTTCTGGGCATGGCCTGGCTGTTACACTATTGAACTCATAGCAACTATGTTTTCCTATGAAAGATTAGAATAGTCAACATCCTGTCATGGAGCAGAGAGGAGCCCTTGGGGCTCTGGCTCTTCCTGGGAGTGTAAGGCAGCTCATCGTTGCTTGGGAATTGAGAAACATTTTCTATTTTCTTCAGAAGTGTAATGTATCTGTGACCCTATAAAGAGCCGTTCACCAGTTCTGAAAGCATGCTAATGAGACTCATTGCATCACACACAAAAAGATATGAAAATAGAGATGGGCTGGGGGGTGGAGACAAAGGGTGTTAGCCTAAGTGAAACAGGACGTAGGATCAAAATATATGATATATACATATGAACATATAGTGAAGTCTGTCATAAACGTAGTTAATATGGCCTAAGAAACTTTAAAACCTCTAAAATTAAACTGGAACCTTTTTCAAAAACATATGGAAATGTGTTTTTAAATATGAGAGTGGCCTGCAAGGAGTGGTCATTTAGAAAATGTAGCCTAGACAGAGGACTGAGATTACATCCTGCATTTCAATGAGATCCTAAAAATCTCTCAACGATGCTCTTATAGTTTGGCCTACGACACCAAGCAATGACTTCAGCCAGTTTGTTATACATAAGACATTTTTGTAGAAGTCTAAACACTATGTGTGCCTATGTCCAGCTTACAAAATTCTAACCTTTGGCATAAATGACCTTTCACAATGAAAATTCACACTGGAAAACAAGCTCACAAAGAGGCAAAAGAAGACACCTTTAATATTGCCATGCGTGCTGGAGGGAACCCTGGGATGCATGTGCAATCCAGATGGTGTGTGTGAGGGAGGGGCAGAGCTGTGATCCTAAAAGTTAAATCCCACCAGGCTTCTCTAGCTTGTGAGAAGAAAGCAAGGCTAAAAGAAGGACAGCTGCCTCTAGATGATTCTGAAAGGTATTTCAAGATCAATCCAGCTCCCGAAGGGGATGCTCTACCCATCCAACACAGGGTTTGAAAAGGTGGTTAGCTCAGGAACTTTGGCAAGGTCATGGAACACTTGCCCCTCCCAAAGGGAGAGGCTAATTAACATTCCTCAGACCACGGAGTGGGAACCGACCAGTGGGTGGGGACACCTTCAGACAAGGGAAGTCCTTGCCACCTCATTCCCTAAAGACCAATCAGTTTAAAAAGTCACACTGTTCTGCCAATCACATTGTGCCTTATGGCTACTGCCCTGAAAATTGTATAAAAGCTCATTGAACAAGCTGTGCGGGGTGGGGTGGGGTGGGGATACACACAATAAATTCCTCTTGCTTTTTGCATTGATTCAGGCTCCATGTAGTTCACTCAGGGGGTCCCGGTAAACTCAGGCTCAACAAAGTCTTACAGCTCACCATTGTGTTGTTGCTGCATGAGGCTTGATACAAAGGTCTAGTGGTCAGTACAAGATAACTTGACCACTGACTGGCCTGGCCTTATACTCCTAAATGCCAAATGATTCTCTTTTAAACCCTTCTCTTGTTCCCTGTTCTTTTATAAATCAGGAGCCCAAAAGTAGTAAAAAAAAGAAGTAAAATTGCAACTGGTGGCCATCTCTGAAGATATGTGTGGTGTAAGCTTTGGTGTCTCTTGGTGGTGTGCTAGAGAATGGAATCTAGCCCATGATGGAAGGGTCTATGCTGAACCACTGAAGATTTATCAGGATCAACAAATGTGGCAAGTTTTTAGTCACAAATGTCCCAACATTTGCCAGTTTCACAAATTAAGTCAAAGTTATGTGTTGCATGACATTTGGTAATAGTTCATGGAAACCTAATGGTTAGCAAACCACAAAAGCCTGGAAAGATATGGATTTAAGTGTGCCTCTAAAGGTCTCTTTAGATAGGAACGCTAAAGAATGGGATGGTCTTGTCTATTTTAAGGTAAATTGCTTAAGAAAGATCTTGGGGATCTTTGCTCTATGACCTGAAGCAAAGTCAGCTGGATAGCCTTGAGCTGCTCCACTGTAAAGGTGAAATGGTTGGGGATTGGGCAAGGGTGGGGCTGGAGGGACTCTACTACCTTGGCTTGGGGCCCTCCACCATGCTGGTGACATGGCTGAGTCTCCCAAGGCTGTAGGGGAGGCGCTAGAGACTTCTTTTATAGCAACTGGACCTTCGAGAGCTCTCTCTCTCTCTCTGTGTTGGATCACCCTTTGGGCTGGCTCTCACTTTAGGTGCTTTTTGGCTTAGAAGAACGTCATTGAAGAAACTCCAGATAAGAGGGATTCTCTCTCTGGGCTTCTAGGAAGCACAGAGAAGCAGCTGGCAGGATGCAGGTGAAACAGGATTCTAGGAGAGAGGAGCCCTCCTGGGGTTTGGAGGAGCTCAAGAGAAAGGTAGAGTAGCTCAGTAGTATGACACAGATAAAAAGACTTCTAAAGAGCTGGCCGGTTAGCTGCAGAATCAGGCTTGTAAATAGATAGTCTGTAACTAGTAAAGAAGATAAAATGACCTGACTGAGCTAGCCGGTTTTTACATCAGTTCCCAAAGCATATATCTTTATGGGTACAAATGTTAGTTAAATTTAAAAAGATATATATTGTAGTTTGGTTCAATCAGGGAAACGGAGGAGGGAAGTGGATCTGAGGGAGAGGGGGACGGGGAGGGGCTGGGAGGAGAAGAGGGAGGGAAAACTACAGTCAGGATGTAAAATATGAGAGAAGAATAAAAAAATTATGTTCAATATATGTTCATATGTTTGTTCTAAATGATCATATAGTGATTTTTTTTTAGGAAAAAAAAAAAAAAGAAATAAAATTGCAACTGATGGCTATCCCTGAAGATATGTGTGGTGTAAGCTTTGGTGTCTCTCCGTGTGCTAGACATATCCACTTCAATCACCCATCTGACTTATTTGGGGTTCCTGTAGCCCACAGAGCGCTTTGTGTGCCCGGTGCCCATTTGCATAGTTCTTTTTGTAGTAAAAACAGCAATTTAACCACTTGTACCTGACTACCAGGATATTGCAAAAAAGAGAGCTCCCATCTCTCTCCGCTTTAGTGTTAAGTATTTCCCAAACCTCTACCATTAGCATTAAAAAACCGGTCTTGCTAATGAGGCTGGGGCAGTAGTTGAGTTAGTAAGGTGTTTGCACAAGAATGCAGACCTGAGTTTGGATTCCCAGTATTCACATAAAAAGCTGGGAGTGGTGCTAAGGAAGCAGACTGGTGGATCCCTAGAGGTCATGGGATAGCCAGGCTAGCTGACACAGAGCGCTCCAGAGTCAGTGAGAGACACTGTGCCGAGTGATAAAGTAAAGAGTAATTGAGGAAGATGACAGATGAGGATTTCTGGCCTTCATACACACACACACACACACACACACACACACACACACACACACACGCACACATGCATGCAAGCATGCACAAGCACACACATATACACATACACACCACATATACACCACGCACAAACACATATACACACACAAGCACATACACATACATACACACATGCATGCACACACAAAAACACACAAACACACACACATACACACCACATACACAGAAGCACACACTCCACATAATAACTAACTAAATAAATGTCATACTTTAAAGTGTCATGCTGCTAATATTGGAACAACACAGAGGGAAAAAAACCCAATTTATTCTAGAAGGGAGGAATGAGGTAGATCACGGAACGGTTGACTAAAGCAAGACTGAACCACAGGCAGATACCAAACCCAAAGCTCTATGTCTAGTGTCTAGAATACAGCAGGCATGGGTAGCCATGCCCCTGTAACCCTGCCACCTGCAGCACACAAGACAATACAACAGATAATCACTTCTGAGTCAGAAATGCAATGACGTCTTTGGCAAACTACTCCAGTCCCCTTTTGCCTGTAGCTAAGTGGTTCAGGATGAGGCACAATCAGCCTAGGTAGGTGGGACTCTGTGCCCCTAGGCTCCTGGGTGGCCTTCATGTCTGCTATGCTTGCTCTTTCACTCAGTGACTACATGCCAGCACTTTGGTGACCCACAGCCATGACTGACGGATATCTACACACTACGATGTTTTCTGCTGAACTGCTTTAGTATCTCTCCCGTGGTAGAAGCTTTCTGGAACCAAAGGCGTGAGCCGCAAAAGTGTTCATGCTCCGTGTCCATGAGACCTATTCATCCCGTCTTCCAATAATTTTTTTTTTCATATCCCTAACCCGTCAGTCAAGTCTTCTACACTGGTGAGTAGGAGTCTGTTCTACCCTCAGGCCATGCCTCCTGTCCACACAAAGTGCAGCTTCTTTCAACCTGCCCATGCGAAGGACTTCCTTTATTGTTCTTCAAGGCCATCCTGGGTGCAGCTGGAAGGACCCCTGCTGTCTATTTCTAGCTCGTATCCACATCGTAAGCTTGTTTCTCTGGGTTCTTTCCTCCTCTGAAGTGAGGGGCAGAAAGGGTCCCTCACTTGCCTCCAGGGAGTCATGGAGCGAGGGCAGCATTAGCTCATTTTCCTGTCACTGTGACAACAGGCCTGACAGAAGCAACTTAAAGGAGAAAAATTGATTGTGAGGTATATAGAATTATCTGGGCATGGTGGTGCACATCTTTAACCCCAGCAACCTGGGTAACAGAGGCAGGTGGATCTCCGTGAGTTTAGAGCCAGCCTGTTCTATATAGTGAGCTCCAGAAGAGCCATGATTACAAAGAGAGACCTTATGTCAACTAACTAACTAACTAAATAAATAAATAAACAAATAAATAAATAACAACTATAACCACCTTGCAACGCTTTGGCTATGATGGTCAAAGCTAAACCAAGATTTTTAACTTCTGAATTTTAATTCTAGTCTATTTTGAGTTTCTACAAAATTGGACTTCAGAATTCTAAGATGGAATTCAATAAAAGTCTAAGAAATCATCTCTTTTTTTGCTTGTGTGTGTGTGTGTGTGTGTGTGTGTGTGCATGTGAGTGCATGTTGGGTGGCATGTGTGTGTGAGAATGTGGATGCAAGAAGTTGACTGTATTGCTTGATTGTAATCCACTTTAATTATTAAGGCAGAGTCTTTCACTGAGCCTGGTGCTGTTGATTAGTATGGTCCAGCTAGCTGGCTTATCCTAAGAATCCCCTGTCTCCTTCCAAGTGCTAGGATTATAGGAAGACCACCACACCAGTGGACGTTTCCCCAGGTGAACTCTGGTCATTATGCTTTTGTAATAAGTGCTGCATCTTCGAGCCATCTCCTTGGAGCCCAATATATCAGCATTTTAGACTCACACTCGAACATCATCGGTAATAGATACCTAGAGCTAGGAGATGGCTGTGTGGGTAACGTGCTTACTGCACAGGCAGAAGGGCCCTAATCTAAATTCCTAGACCCAAGCCTAGTGTGCTGGTCTGTGCCTGTCATACCCATGTTAGTAGGGGCTCACTGGCCAACCAGTCTAGGTCAGTGAGGAATCCTGTCTCAAAAAAAAAAAGAAAGAAAGAAAGAAAGAAAGAAAGAAAGAAAGAAAGAAAGAAAGAAAGAAAGAAAAGATGGAGCATGACAAAGGAAGACATCCAATATTAATCCATGCCCTGCACCCCCATCCCCGGCCAGGAAGTGAACAGATCCCCTCTGCCAAGCACCCACCAATATGTCTTATTACTCCTCTAAATCACCAGAGCCAACCAAGTGAACCAAGACCTTCAACACTGTGACTCAAAGCAAAGCTTTTGTCTTTCGAAGCTTATTTTCTCAGGTATTTGTTTATAGTAATAGAAAGTCAGATGAACATCCTCATCTCTCGTTGGTGGGGAAAGGAATCAAATCTAGGACCTGTGGATTTGGTCATTTATGAACTTTGACCAAAACTTCACAAAGTTGTCCTTTCTTCATTTGCAAATGAGTAACAGTCCGTGGACGAAATAAATTAAGTATGTAACTCATTCCTTCTGGGAATTGGTGCATAAAGAGGGCTTGATGGATGGCCTCATTTGTTAAAGTGGAGATAAAGAGAGAGTTTCAGTGAGACTCTAAACTGAAAACTAAACCTGGCAAGGTCAGAAACATGCCTGGGAGAGAGCAATGCTGCTGTGTACCTCGATAAATTGTCTTCCCATAAGGCAGCCAAATGTACAAACAAACCACATTGGCTTCTGCCAGGCAGAGCTCGGTTCTCATTACAATTCACCGCTCATCACATAACCCTAGGCAACTCTCTAACTTCTGTGAGCCTCACTTTTCCATTATGAAAAGTGGGCATAATTCCCACGTGATGGGGAGTAAATTTGGTGGCCGATGCTAAGGTTCCTAGCTGCACTCTCCTGCTACCATCGTAACCACGTTTTAACGTCTGAGCCAAGCCACGCCACCTGGCATCATTTCTGCCCTAGAGAGTGAGACGTGTGTGACTCAAAGGGTTACTAATCCCTCGAAACCCTCAGATTACAGATAAACCCATTTCCCGATCGATCGTGCCCCACCTTGGCTTACATGACTTTGATGACCTGATCACACACTCTGGGGACCACATGAAGGTTGACACGCAGAGCTGTAATCCCCATCAAAGACTTGCTTCTGCTCGTGTGCACGGCAGATGAAGTAAGGGACACTACGGGAAGGATGACAGACCTCCATGCCGACATCACCCAGACCAAGTGCTGCCTTCTGCTGTTTGAGGGCAGGAAACTTCATTGGAAGGACAAAGACATTTATCATGTCACTTTAGGTGTATGCATACAGAAACTTGGAATTAAAAATAGCCTGACATAAGGCATAGAACTTGTAGAAGTGGCCAACCAATGATTGGTCTGGTTTGAGACCCACACCATGAGAGGGAGCCCATCCCTGACACTGTCTGTATGGCCAGGATCTAGAGGCTGGATGGCCAAGAGACCTAGGATAGAAGCAAACATAACTGGGGTTGGGGGAGGCAATGAAAGGATTCCTAATGGTGTTCTACTGTACCTGTAGACCTGAAGCTAGCACAATCGTCACCAGAGAGGGGCTTCATCCAGCAAGAGATGGGAGCAGATGCTGGGACTCACAGTCAAACATTAGGTGGACCTGGGGGAATCCTCCAGAAGAGAAGAAGGAAGAAGGATTGGAAGAGCCAGTGGGGTGGAGAAATCCACAAGAACATGGCCCAGAAAGTTAACTAAGCAAGACTCATAGGTGATCATAGAGACTGAAGCAACAATCAGGGAGCCTGCATGTGTCTGAGCTAGGTCCTCTTCATATGTGTTATGGTTGTATAGCTTGGTGTTCTTGTGGGACTCTTAACAGTGGGAATGGGGGCCGTCTCCGACTCTTTTCCTTCTACTGGCTTGCCTCATCCGGCCTTGGTATGAGGGTGTGTGCTTTGTCTTACTATAACTTGTTATGAGGGGCTCAGTTGATATACCTGGAGGCTTGCTCTTTTCTAAAGGGAAACTGAGGTGGTGTGGAGCTAGGGGACAGAGGGGTTGGAGGAGAGGGACTTGTAAAGTAAAGTAAAGAAAAATAGCACATGAAAGCTATCAAGTACACACAGAAGATCCAGAGACTGACTCCTCCTGAGAAGGTGTGCTACCTTCTGAGCCATGGCCTCAGCTCTACCCAAGTCTTAGGCTAGGGAAGAGGTGGTAGGGCAGCCTCCGAGGCTCTCGGCTTCAAAACCATAAGGGGAAAAAATGCAGCTAGAGCAGGAGGCAAATCTCACCTGAGACGACTAAATTTCAACCAATTGGTGTACTTAAAAATTGATAGAAATATTGCTAAGCAAGCAAAAGACATGTTAGTTGGTAGATACGTTTAATTTAACTCCAGAGAATTCTACATCTTTGAAAGTTGACCATTTCAGTACTTTTGTTTGAAAAAATAATAAAGGCAAGTAAAAAGTAAAAGAAAAAAAAACCCTTATAAATCTAGCTAGCTAGAAAAGAAACAAATTGGCAAATATTTTTAGATATGTTTTTTGTGGTTTTTAAAAAAGCAGGATTCCTCAATTAAATTATTTTCATCCAACAAAATTAGATTTTGTGAGTCTTCACTGTCAGCTATTCAGCTTGCTTTTACGTTTTCGTTATTATAAAAATCACAGATGGGTATGATTGTATAAACTGACTTGGAAGGGGGTTGGAGAAGTGGCTCAGTGGTTAAGAGCACTGGCTGCCTTTCTAGAGAACCTGGGCTCCATTCCACAACTAACTCTAACTCCAATCCCAGAAATCTGTAGCCCTCTTCTGGCTTCCCTAGCCACTAGGCTTCCACATGGTACACAGACACACACATGAGCAAAACATTCATATACATAAAGTCTAAAAATAACAATACACAGACAGACACACATACTTCAAAAATAATATAGTAAAGGCACTTTTAAAAATGCTGGAATAAGCCGGGCGGTGGTGGTGCACGCCTTTAATCCCAGCGCTTGGGAGGGAGAGGCAGGAGCATTTCTGAGTTCGAGGCCAGCCTGGTCTACAGAGTGAGTTCCAAGACAGCCAGGGCTACACAGAGAAACCCTGTCTCGAAAAACAAAAAAACAAAACAAAACAAAAAAATGCTGGAATAGCCAGGTGGTGGTGGGACACGCCTTTAATCCCAGGCTTGGAAGGCAGAGGCAGGCAGATTTCTGAGTTCAAGGCCAGCCTGGTCTACAGAGTGAGTTCCAGGACAGCCAGGGCTACACAGAGAAACCCTGTCTCGAAACAAACAAACAAACAAACAAACAAAGTGCTGGAATATGGGCAAAGTGTTTAAAGGTGTATGAGAGAAGGGTCTGGGGAGATGGGTCTGTGGGTAGAACACCTGATGCACAAGCATCAGGACCTAGGTTTGCATTCTACATCCTCGAGACAAAATCTGGACGTGGTCACACAAGTCCAACCTAGCACAGGAACTGGCTCCCTGGCTTCGCCCAAACCGTGAGCCCCAGGTTTGATGGGAGACCATGTCTCAAAATAAAAAGCAGGAGGTCTGCTCTTTTCTGCAAAGAAATGTACTGGGGAGGCAGGTGGAGAGGAGGTGTGTCAGGGCGGGATGGGGCAGGGCTGGGAAGAGAGGAGAGAGGGGAAACTGCAGTCGGATGTAAAAAAAAAATGATAAAAAAATTTAAAATACAAAGCAGGAAGAGCGACGGCTTCTCATGATGGCGGACCTGAAACTAAGGCGCTTCAGGACTCCCACGAGAGGCTAGAGCTTAAGGGACTTACCAGGCATTCTGAAAGTCGGAAAACCATCTGAAGGCACTACCACGTGTAGGGTAGATTGTGGATGGAATGTTCAAACAGTTAACAGAAGAAAATTTCGTTGTTAAAGCAACAAGTAGGCCAGGATAAGTTGTAGGTTGTCGTGGGCGGCTTGATAGAAGTCAGCTGAAGCCAGAGGAAGGAGAGTTCCACTGAACGCAACTAACCATCAAGGGGTATTTATCAGGAGAAGTGGAGCCATCGGTTTATATGTCTTGTGAGGATAATGGAAATGTTTCTTATTCCTAAATTGGAGGGTTGTCAGAGAAGATTTGGGAATTAATAGAATAATAGGATTACAAACCAAGGTATTAATCCAGTGTATAGGGATAATTTCTCCAAGGGGCTGTTTGCTATACAGACTCTCAGGCACGGGGGGGGGGGGGGGGGGGGGAGACACTCTTAGCTTGATCTGTTGCCCGCCAGCTGGACTGCAACGTCCTAAAGTTTATTGTATGGACTAGTTCATTGGTGAAAATGCTTGTTTAATTATGCAGGGATCACCAGCCACGTATCGTTTATATGGATGAAACAGATGCTATTGGTGTTCTGAGGGTACATCAGCTGGCAGCGATGTAGAGAAGTTTAATGAAGTCACTAAATCAAATGGATGGATTTGATACTCTGCATAGTGTTAAAATGGGCATGGCTACAAACAGACCAGATACACTGGATCCTGCCTTGCTGCAACCAGGCAGATTTAGTAGAAAATGCATATAAATTTTTCAAATGAACAAGCACAATTAGATATGTTGAAAAATCCATACCCTATTGCAAAGCACGGTGGAGTAGATTCTGAATTAATTGTAAAGTTTTCAGATGGCTCTGTGGAGAGTACCAGAGAAACATTTGTACAGAAGTAGGTTTGTTTGCAATTCATGTCGATCATGATTTTGGAGTTCAGGAAGACTTCTTGAAAGCAGTCAGAAAAGTGGCTGATTCTAAGAATTTAGAGTCTAAATTGGACTACAAACCTGTGTGACTTACCGTAGGGTTTGATGGCTGCATAACAGACATTGGCTTTATGTAAAACTGAAGGTAAGGAAAATAATGTATGTATGGGCAGTGATCTCATTGAAAGTCAATAAACATATGTATGAGTAACATTCATATATTTATTACATACACAATAGTATATAATTCAATAAAATTGGTTCAGAAGAAAGTTGTATATTTGTTTATGTTACATTTGCTGCAAGAGAATTTACAAAGGACACGTTGAAGCTCTTCATTTTTTTTTTGTTTTTTGTTTTTTGTTTTGTTTTGTTTTGTTTTGTTTTTTTGAGGCAGGGTTTCTCTGCGTAGTCCTGGCTGTCCTGGAACTCACTCTGAAGACCAGGCTGGCCTAGAACTCAGAAATCTGCCTGCCTCTGCCTCCCAAGTGCTGGGATCAAAGGCGTGCGCCACCACCACCCGGCTCATATTTTTTGAAAATGCTTTTCATATGCTATGTGAACATTTTGTACATCATTCAAAATACTTTTAGATAATAGATAGCATTTCTTATGACTTATTTTATATTTTGTTTTCCTTGTCATAAAAAATGGAATAAGGTGGCTGGAGAGACGGCTCAGCCGTTAAAAACACTGACTGCTCTTACAGAGGTCTTGAGTTCAATTCTTAGCAACCACATGGTGACTCACAGCCATTTCTAAGGGTATCTGATGCCCTCTTCTGGTGTGTCTGAAGACAGCAACAGTGTATTCATATAAATAAAATATATATATATATATTTTAGAAAATGGAATAAATTGCGCTTTAGCTGTCCTATACAGAACAATAAAAAGCAAACAAATAAAACTATACCACAGGCATAAAAAAGTATACACCAGGAAACAAAAATTATCCTTTATGACATCAGTAGTATCACTAGCTGAGGATGGTAGCACATATCTTTAATCCTAGCCCTTGGGAGACAAGAGGATTTCTGTGAGTCCAAGGCCAGCCTGGTCTACATAGTAAGTTCTAGGACAGCCAGGACTACATAGAAAAACCCTGACTCAAAACAACAAGAAAATTATCATTATACACACTACACAAAGTTATAATCAAATTATGTCTATGCAAATTATGCTAAGTGTCACCTTTTGGATTTGTTCTTTCCTCTGAGAGCACCCACCACCCTTCTCTCCCTTCACACCAGCCTTCAGTTTCTGTCCATGGTTTCTGCCAGGGCATTTGATCTACCCACTGTCCTTGCTTCTAATGCCCCTTGTTCTTGCTTTCTTCTGGGACATCTGTCCTCCTAATATTTTGTCTAGGATTAACTAGTGTCCTATTTTTGATCAATGCTACCTTTTGCTTCCTGCTGTCCCCACTCCAGGCTGCTGAATATTGCTGGAAAAGTTCACAGAACTTATTTGTGTTGGAGTTCCCATGTATACTAGCTCTGCAGCTTGCCTCTCTCATTCTGTTCTTCTTCCCACTTCTCTCATAAAAAACATTGTATTCATTGAAAGTTTAGAATAAGTTCATCGAGCTAAGAGGTTATGTCACTAGAAATAGGGCACTATGAAACTAGATATAGAACAAGACAAAGGTTTTTTTAGAAGCCAAGCACACGCCTTTATCCCAGCACTTGGGAGGCAGAGGCAAGTGGATTTCTGAGTTCGAGGCCAGCCTAGTCTACAGAGTGAGTTCCAGGACATCCAGGGCTATACAAAGAAACCCTGTCTCAAAAAAAACCAAACCAAACCAAACCAAAACCAACCAAAACAACACCCCACAGAAAAACAATAAAAAAGCAAAACAAACAAACCGAAAGCAAAACAAAAGAAAAGAAAGCCTATAATTGCAAATCTACCAGATGGATTTTATTTTAAAACCTCAATTTTCTTTTTTTAAAATATATTTTATTTTTTGAGTACAGGTGATGGGTCTGCATATAAGTCTATGCACCACCTGTGTGACTGTTGCTCACAGAGGCCATTAGATCCCCTGGGACTGGAGTTACAGATGCTTGTGAGCGGCCATGTGGGTGCTGGGTAGTGAACAAAGGGCCTCAGGTCCTTTGGAAGAGCAGCCGGTGCCCTAACTGTTTTCTTCTGCCCCACAAAAACAAAATCTCAAATAGTGTGTGTGTGTGTGTGTGTGTGTGTGTGTGTGTGTATTAACTCCTTTTCCCTATTTATTATTTCCAATAGTGTTTACTATGAATAATGAGATAGTATTTTTTGATGCATAGATTTTCTTTTTTTTTCCTTCAACAGGAATTGTATTACAAAATGTCATTTTAAACTTTTGTCCAGAAATCAACCCACACACAGTATTGCTATCTGGTTTCTTTATGTTAATCTGTCATAAACTGGTATTTTTCTAGTCTTGTGTTTTCACGCTTTCAGGATTATTTGAACACTTTCTTGTAAATCAGATTATAATGTTGGTGTGTTCACTTGTGTAAAGTCCACAGTTTTTATGATGGCCATTCCAGGTTGTCAACTTGACTACAGCTGGAACGAACTACAATCCAGAAATGGAGGGCACACAGGATCCTAAGGCTAGAAGACAATAGGCTTCTGACCCAGATCTTGACATGGAGATCACAAGACATAGCGCTTATGAATAGCTTAGGTTCAGGCAAGGTAGTACACGACTTTAATCGCAGGAGACTGAGCCAAGCAGTTCTCTGAGTTCAAGGCCAGCCTGGGACAAGGCAAGTTCCAGATCCAGGTGTGAAACTTGAGGATATAGGGACACTAGGAGAAAGAAGATTCATTCACTCTTCTAAACCTTGCTTGCACTTACTTGACAGCATATCTGTTGGAACCTACTTCTTCCGATTGTAGCTTATTCAGAAGACCAGATGAAACAACTTACCTCGTGGGACTGAGCAACTACTAGATTCTTGGGCTTCCCATTCACAGCTGACCACGTTGGGTTAATTGGACTGCAGACTGTAAATCATTGCAATAAATTCATTTAATATATAGAGACATTCCATAAGTTTTCTGACTATAGAGAACCCTGACTGATACAGTTTTATTAGCTTGAATTTTTTCTTTTCTTTTTTTTTTTTTTTTTTTGGGTTTTTTTTTTTTGTTTTTTTTTTTTTTTTTTTTCAAAACAGGGTTTCTGTGTAGTCCTGGATGTCCTGGGACTCACTATATAGACCAGAGAACTCAGAGATCTGTCTGCCTTTAATCCCAAGGGCTGGGATTAAAGGCGTGGGTCACGACTGCCCAGCTATAGCTTGAAATAAATTTTACACGCAACTAAAAATATGGGGAAAACACATTTACACAAAGCCCTGGTTCCTCTGACCTTTCTTTTGTCATTTGCTTCATTTTTATTCCAAGTGAGCAAGGTTTATAGTGTTTACATTCTTTCTGTAAAGACCTAGCTCAGTGTGTTTTTTCAATGCTATTCTGCAACATCTCGCCTGCAGATTTATTTCTACTGTTTAGTATATAAGGGAGTGGTGGGGAATGAATACCTGGAGCCTAGTAGGGGATTCTCATGGCTCCTACTTAAGGTCAGAAGGCACATGAATCTCGAAACCTTGTGCCAACGGCGCCATCTCTTGGCCGGCAGAGAGGAGATGCAATGTAGTCCTCCCGTCAGCAGGGTGCAATGCGAGCCGGGCAGCGCAGCTTTGCTTCCGCGAGTCACACGCAGGCGCAGACGTGTACTCCCGGCAGCCTCCGCTCTCCTACCCCGCGCGGTGCATCCCCCACCTTGCGGACTCCGTGGAGGCTCCGCGCTGCGGCGGGCTCCGGCGGTGGGCGGGCTTCCGCGCAGGGCGGCCGGGCTCCGCGCTGCCGCCGCCGTGGCCCATGGGCAGAATCGTCTCGGAAGGCAGGGTGAGTGGCGCCGCGGCGGCCCTGGCAGGGGGTCTGATCCGGAACGGAGACTCGGGTGAGCGCGCCTTCACGGATGCGCTGGACGCGAGGCCGCGGCTCTAGGCCGCGCCGTGAGGGGCGCGGGGATGCGGGCGCGGCACCGGGAGCTGCCCGGAGGCTCCCAGCCCTCCACGGTGGGCTCTTTCAGCCTGCCATGTTCCACTGGGCCACCTAGATCGCCCCTCCACCTGTCCCGATCCTCTTGACTGTAAAGAACGTACCTTTCTCCTCTTCATGGCCCATGTCTTGACCAAGTTGTTGGGTCACTGGACCCCAGTAACCCAAAGCGCGTCGGGCCTCAGGAATGGAGAGGCCAAAAAAAACAAACCCCAGGACTTGTTTCCTTCCAGAGCATCTGAAGTAAGGGTTGAGGACATTGTCTCACCTGAACAGGGAGAGACAGTTGTAACCCCCCCCCCGCCCCCCCGGCATGCTCAGGCCTGTGTAAAGGGGAGTTTTAGCGTTCATGTCCCTCCGCTAGCTTTTGAACTTCTTCTGCTTGGACCAGTTGTGCTGTGAATGTGCTCAGTGAGGTACTTCTCCGGGGGTTAGATCTCTAAGAAGCTTGTTCGGAAACCCAGGCCTGGGTTGATCTGAAGAACCAGATTACAAGCTGGAAAGACCTGGAAGAGGAGCCGATGTTTATTCCGTTTAGAGGCGTTTTGTTACCAGTGGAAAGGCTGCACCAGTGAGGAAGTGGGAAAGCAAGAGCAGAGAAGCGCTGTAGAGTATTCTGCAGTTTAAGGCGGTGACAGGGGATGAAGAGGGATTTAGAGGAGTGATCATCCCGACCATCCTTTGAGAAGTCAGGAAGGGGGGGCCATTGACGTAAAGTCTTATTGGTAAGAGTATATAAGGATGGAAAGTGTGATTTCCTAGATAATTCTGCTCGTTCTTGGAGTAGGTGAGGCCTGTCTCTCTGCAACAGGTGGCTCTTTTAAATCATGGGAACACATTTATACTGGGATGAGCTGTAAGCATTTCGAGATAACAGATTTTAGTAAATATAAGTCATCGAGCCCAGGATGGCATATGCCTGGAACTCCAGTGCTTGAAGGTGCAGGAAGAGATTAAGAGGTCGAGGACAAGACACACATGGAAATCACAGGGCAGTCTAGGCGAGTTGTTTTTCTCCTACCATATGGGTTCTCATTGATCCCCTGATTTGTTATTTCATACCCCACCCCCCAGCATGAATTTTTCACGCATCTTTCCAACAGGGAACAGTTCTCTCTAGTAGGTTATTCTACAAGTCTTTCAGAACAGTAGAGAAATCTGCTGTGCTGTTTGCTTTAAGTTACAAATTACTCTGGTTAGTTTGTTTTTAATAGTCTGTGGCCTGTGGTATCTTGGTAACATGGATGGGAAATTTAAACTGTCAGAGATGGCAGAGCTACACATGGAGGGGAATACATGATTCTGTAAAACGTCATCATTAAGTCCTGAGTATAAGATATGATTGTGTTGTGGATCAAGCTAATGGGTAGACTTGTAGACTTGAGATGGTTATTGGTTGTCAGCTTGGCTACATCTGGAATTTACTAAAACCCAATGGCTGGCCACACCTATGAGGGATTTTTTTTTTTTTTTTTTTAATTTAGAGACAAGGTTTCTTTTTGTAACCGCCCTGGCCCTCCTGGGACTCATAGATGGTTCTGAGCCACCATTACAGGTGGTTGTTGGGAACTGAACTCAGGACCTCTGGAAGAGCAACCAATAATACTCTTAACCATTGAGCCGTCTCTAGCACCTGGATCTTTATAGTTAATAGTGCCCCAAAGAAAGAGCTTCTGCCTTACTTCGTTATCTGTTCTGTAACTGAAGGATTTTACTCATAAGTCAGTTCACCACAGTCATTTAGATTGAGAGTTCATTCTAGGCTGGACATAGTGGCATATCCCGGCACTCAAGAGGTATAGGAAAGAATCACAAATTCAAAGCCAACCTCATCTTTGTGGTAAGTTCAAGGCCGGCCTGAGCTACATGAGAACCAATCTTAAAAGAGGACTGTTTTTAAACTTGTGCCTAGGTATAGTTTTGAAGACTAGAAAGAACCCTGCTTCTGTGACAGGAGGGTCCATGGTGCAGCTATTTTAACACAGAGACATTGCTTCTGTTTTGCATTATTTAATCTCTGCCCTTGCTTGTCTTTCAGCATTAAACCAAAAAGATGTCCCTATATGATGACCTGGGAGTGGAGACCAGTGACTCAAAAACTGAAGGCTGGTCCAAAAACTTCAAGCTTCTGCAGTCCCAGCTCCAGGTGAAGAAGGCAGCACTCACGCAGGCCAAGGTAAAAACAGGCCAGAACAGGGGTGGGAAAGTCCCCTGAGTTCCTTGGGAACAGTTTGGATAAATATAAAAGAGTGGCTAGATAAGGGATGGAGAGTTGATGACTTTAACTTCTCCTGCCTCTTGGAAACAGCAGGACTATTTCATGGAGTAGGAATAAAGAAAAGCAGACTTTTTAACTCAGCCATGAGACTGGCTTTGGATTGGAGTGTGTTGGAGACTGACTGAAAACTATTTACAGATGCCGCTTTTGTACCCGTAGTCCTAATATTCAGGAATTTCTGGCCTAGGCTAGGTCCCAGCTAGTTTATTTTAGGAAGCTTGGAATTGAGCTTTGCAGAATAATCAGAGCTACCCCAACATGCATACAAACAAACATACATACATATATACATATTAAATAATTTTTTTTTGGTTGGGGTAATAATTGTGTGCACCATGAAAGGCTCTCATGTTTGTGAACATACCCAGCATGTATAGTTACAAGTGGGAATTGCTCGTCTGTGTTGTATACCTGTTAGACAGGGCATTGTCTTTGAAATAGTGCAACTTTTTCTTTGTTTCTGTGTTTGTTTTCAACATAAGATCTCAATATGTGGCTTTGAGCTGTCTGTGTTGACCAAGGTGGCCTCAGATGCACAGAGCTCTGCCTGCCTCTGCCTGCCGAGTGCTGGGATTACCACCATACCCAGCTATGCAGATATTTTAGTGTCAGCTAGTAGATTTTAGTCAGTCAAGATGGAACCTTACTTTAACTATCAACTGCTGAACTTCTGACATGAATTTTGAGGATTCTCTCTGTGGCTGATTTCTTAGGAGGATGTGAAGCTACACTGTATTGTTCTCTTGGGCTCTTCAGTGCATTTCTCATAGTACTAACCAAACTTGTAAAAGTACTCGGTAGAGAAAAATATACCTGTATCTGAATGGTGAAGGTATGGTTTCATTTGTATTTCATTTTTGAAAATACAAATTCAATTTTAAAATGAGCAAATAAGTGATTGTCATAACCCCCCTGTGGGAGTTAGGGTTTATATTGAGATTTTGCTTATGATTCCTGGATGATATGTTGTTTGCTTAAAGCACCATTTAAGTCCAGAGAGCTTAGACTTCCCAGTAAGAGCGAAAGTTTGTACCACTTTAAATTGTAAAACTGGGAAGTTAAACTTTCATGATGACCATCAGTCCACATATCGGCCATGGCATCTTAAGCAGCCTGAGAATTTGGTGTTGTTCACCAGCTTGATGTGAGATATTCTTGTATATAAGCTTTAACCTCAGTCTGAACAGGTTTTAGATATACTAGAATATAGAAGTATAAGTAATAACAGTGGCCCAGAGAAAATGGAGGTGGTATCAGAGAAGGGGGACTGCTTAATATGGATATATCAAAAGTACCTTTAGGAAACTGGCAGGGATGGTGAAGTGGCCCAGTGAGTGAAGGCTGATGACCTGAGTTTGATCTCTAGAACCCGATGGTAGAAGGAGAGACCCAGGCCTCACACATATGCATGCATACCCAAGCATGCATGCATACATACAAACATATATATATATATATATAAAATAATTTTTATTTGGTTGGGGTAATCATTCTAAAAGAATTAGGGTTCGCCCTCTGGAGACAGAGAGGTGGATCTCTAAGTTTAAGGCTAGCCATAGAGTGGTCACATTTACTGTAAACTTCATAGAAAAGTGGAGGAAATCTGTACTTTTAAAAAAGAACAAAAGAAGAGATGAAGCTTTAGCTCAGTTGGTAGTGTTTGCCTAGTTTTCGGGAAGTCCTGTGTTAAATCCCCTGTGTATAAGCCCGGCTTGGTAATAAACCAACCCTTAGCACTATGGAGGGAGGGATCAGGAGTCCAAGTTTATCATCAGCTACATAGGGCACCAGAGGCCAGCCTGGCTTCCATAAGAGCCCTCAGAAAACAGTAAAACACTGATTGGGTTAGACTCTTACTGTTTTAAGGCTGATTTTATCACAGCCAAATGTTTTGTTTCAGAGATCAGAAAAGGAGTCTTTGTTGCCAGTAGCATGAATTTTAATTTGAAAGTTTGGCATATTTTTCTTGTTTCTGATGTCAGAGCCAAAGGACAAAGCAAAGTACAGTGCTTGCTCCAGTCATCGACCTAAAGCGAGGAGGCTCCTCAGATGACCGACAGATCGTAGACACGCCACCTCATGTGGCAGCTGGGCTGAAGGTAAGCCTCTACCCACCTATGGTTTGAAGCATTTCCCACTTTTCTCTATTTTACATGTATGTTCCTCTTTTTATAAAACTTAACTCATTTTTATTTGTGTGTGTGTGTGTGTGTGTGTGTGTGTGTGTGTGTTTGTACCCATGGAGACCAGAGGGGACATTAGATCTCTTAGGGATGGAGTTAGGCATTTGTGAACCTTGTGTGGGTGCTGAAAGTCAACCTCTCAACTGTCCTCTGATAGAGCAGTAAGCGTTCTTAACCGCTGACCATCTTTAGCCCCACACAAGGGTGTCTCCAAAGGCCATTGAAAGCTAGTATTATTTTTCACTCAAGTTTTACTTTATCACCATCAAAACCTTTATTACCTAAAATAGTTTATTATGGAAACGTCAGGAATGAAAAATGGGTAAAAACACAAAGAATATCTTTTCAATCATACATACCCTCCGGGCATTATAAAATTACATAATTTTAGAATATCATTCTGTAACTACTCTGCCTTCTGCTCTCTAATTTGTTTTTAGTGATTGTCCATCTGTCATGGTCAAAACTATAGAACTACGTGGTCATTTAAACTTATTTGTATGTGTGTGAGTGTTTTGCCCACATGCTTCAGTGCACTACATGTGTGCCTGTTACCTGTGCGGATGCATCCCTAGGACAGAGATGGGACAGTTGGGAGCCTCCATATGGGTGATGGAAGTGAAACCTGAGTCCTGGAAAAGCAGTCAGTGCACTTAATTATTGATGTATGTCTCCAGCCCCTATATGGTCATTTTTAATGCTTTCAGTGGATTGCTTCCAGTGGATTACCTGTAACTTAATTCTTCTAATGTCAGTTATAAGGTTATTTCTAATTGTATATTAACAGTATTGGAACTCATTTTAGAGAAAGACATTAAAAATAAAAAATTGGGCATGATGCTGCATATCTTTAATAGGACGGGCTCCAGGGAAGCAGAAGGCTTGGGAGTTGTTCAAGTCATCCTTGGCTATGTGTCTAGTTTGTGGCTCTGTGAGACACTTATTTGGAGGGAGCAAGGAAAGTCTGGAAAATGATAATCCATTTTCACATTTCTGTGTGTACAGATGTCATTCAGATGATGACTCTGACAGTTTAAACCTCATTTAAGAGACACTGTGTTTGTCAGTGCTTTTTTGTAAATAAGCTTTTGCTTAACTGCCAGGTTGTACTGCCGTCTGGTGAGGGGAGGTCTCCCAGGCACTTGTTGACTCACCAGGAAACAGGATCCTTAGATAATCTGGAAGGCCTCTCTTGCTTCATCCTGTGGGCCCTGCAGGACGAAAGATGGTACTCACTTAGATGTTTTTACTTCGTCAGGATCCTGTGCCCAGTGGGTTTTCTGCAGGGGAAGTTCTGATCCCCTTAGCTGATGAATATGACCCTATGTTCCCTAACGATTATGAGAAAGTGGTGAAGCGCCAGAGAGAAGAGCGGCAGAGGCAGAGGGAGCTGGAAAGACAGAAGGAAATAGAGGAAAGAGAAAAGTAAGTTTCATTTTGATTGGGAAGCAAATGTCTTCCGTCAGTGTGCGTTACAATGAGTGGATTTTAGTATTGTCTCTGGCCTAAGATTATGGTTTCATTCAATAAGAGTTTATTTGGTTTTGCTTCATCCCACATTGATAGCACATTTGAGAAAAAATTTTTATAGACTCTGAAAACCTAAAATATAGACTTCGCATGAATAAGAAAAATAACTTAGCTGAGTAGTGGTGGCTCACACCTTTAATCCCAGTATTTGAGAGGCAGAGGCAGGTGGATTTCTGAGTTCAAGGCCAGCTAGGTCTACAGAGTGAGTTCCAGGACAGCCAGGGCTACACAGAGAAACCCTGTCTTGAAAAACCTAATTAATTAATTACTTAATTAGTTAAAAATAGAGAAAATAACTTAGATAACCCACTGGTATCCAGGTGTGGTGGTGCATGCCTATAATCCCACCTATGTAGTGTTCAAGGCCAGCCCTGTTTCAAAATCAAAACAACAGAAACCATTGTTGACATTTTTTTTCCAGGGTTTGTGACTGCTAGAATCACATTTATAGTATTTCAATATTCCTTTACTATATTTTGGTTTTAGTTTTTTGACGCAGGGCTTCTCTGTGTAGCTCTGACTGTCCTGAAATCATCTGTAGACCTGCCTGGCCTTAAACTCAGAGATCCACCTTCCTCTGTCTCCAGAGAGCTGAGGTTAAAGGCTTGGGCCACTACACCTGGCTTCCTTTCCTATTTTTGAGCCAGGTGAAATTACATATGTTTTTTAATTTACTTATAATATGCTTATAATACTTAGAATTTAAAATTATAGGTAATAGGATTATTTCTTAATTTTTAAATTTAATTTAATTTATTTTATTTTTTCATATATTAGATCCTAATAACTTAGAAAACCCACTGGTATCCAGGTGTGGTGGTGCATGCCTATAATCCCACCTATGTAGTGTTCAAGGCCAGCCCTGTTTCAAAATCAAAACAACAGAAACCATTGTTGACATTTTTTTCCAGGGTTTGTGACTGCTAGAATCACATTTATAGTATTTCAATATTCCTTTACTCCTTCTTCCCTCCCAGTTCCTTAAATCATATGCCATAATATCAAAAGTTAAATGTCAATTTTTTTTCCTATGAATTATACCCATGTATCCATTAAAGTTCATTTTTTTCTTTTAAATTTTTCTATTGTGTCCATTCCCAGAAATACATATAAAAATTAACAATTTATATCCAAAGAACATTTAATTCTTTTTTTCTCCTTGGGTTTTTTGTTTGTTTCTTTGCCTTGTTTTGCCAAGAGGACACAATGACATTTAAGCTTTATTTATGGTCTATCCTAATTTACCTGTGATGACCGTTTGTTACTCTGTCATTACAGGAGGCGTAAAGACAGACATGAAGCCAGTGGGTTTTCAAGACGACCAGATCCAGATTCTGATGAGGATGAAGATTATGAGCGAGAGCGGAGGAAAAGAAGTAAGGCGTGAGCGTAGACAAGCTTGCCCTAGACTTGGCGCTGTCCCGGGCTTTGCTGTCCCGGGGTTTGCTGTCCCGGGCTTTGCTTTCCTTTTCCTGTGAACTTGGTGTATTTCACATTGGCTTGGATGATTGTGGGGCTGGGCCAGTGCCCTAGGTTCCCACCAGTCCCCATTCCGTAGCAGCTTTGGTTTATGCTGTTTAATGTATACTCCACTGAACTTTATAAACACAGCAAGGCCTCTGCTGTACGCTTTGAAACAGCGTTAAGTCTAGTTCTGACCTTCTTACTTGAGGCCTGGTCATCTTTTACCTCTTCTCAAACCCAGGGCATTTCCACCAGTCCTGGGTGGAGGGGGAAACACGACATTTGCTAACTCGGCTGCGTCTGAGCATCCATCGAGCCTTTTTCATGTTCACCTGCTGCCAGAGAGCAGAGAGATCAGAGTCCGCACTGGGGGCTGTGGACCATCCCGTCTACCTACAGTTGTGTGAGAAGGGGTTTAGTTGTGTTTTAAATACATTTTTAGCAACAATTACAAGCAGTAGCTAATGGCACTTAAAAGAACAGAATAATCTTTTGGCTTCATTGTGGTGTACTTGCTGGGACTTTACTTGGCTGGCGCAGTTGGCAGAATCCTCTACTTGTCTCCTACCAAACAGACGCTGCCTTTGCATCTCAGCCCTTCACAGCTCTGAGCAGAATCTGTTTGCTTCAGTGTGAGTCTAGGGACAGAGAACATGCTGGATATTATATGCCCACTTTTGGTCTAACCCTTGATTTTTATTTGCTTGTTTGCTTCGGTGTGAGTCTGGGGACAGAGAACATTCTGGATATTATAGACCCACTTTGGTCTTAGCTTTGATTAAATTCGCCTGAAGCCCTCGTTGTAATTTCTTGTCTTAAATACAAAACCTAAAGATGATGTGTCATGACATGACACTTGGTAACTTCTGTCTGTGTAATTGTGTCTTATGACAGTAATACTCTCCCCAGATAGATGCTAATGCCTGTTGTAGGGTATAATTTAAATTATCTGCTAAGTGGGAATAGTATTTAGATGAATGAGTGAGTTTAAATGTAGTTGTATTGTTTTTTTGGTTGTTGGCTTTTTAGTTTGGTGGTGGAGTTGGTAGTTGCAGTGTTTGAGACAATCTTATAATAGAGCCTGAAACTATAACCCAGTCATACCTTAACTCACAATCATCCTCCTGCCTTAGCCGTCTCAATGCTAAGATTACAGATATACCATCCCGGTTCCATTGCTTTCCTTACTTAGGATAAAGTTAATGTTTATGGAATGGACTGTGTGTCTGGTAGTGTTATATACTTGATGCATGATATCAGCCATAGTCTGGTTTTGATTAACATTTTTTCTGTGTTGAATACTTTCAAGTCTCCTATTTCCCAGGCCATAAAGTGACTATCTTTTTTGTAAGGTATGCTTTCTGTATATTAAGAAAATTTTCTCCCTTAAGTAATAACAGAAAGTATGCAACTTTAGTGAGAAGCTTTGTGTTTGAACTTGTAACTGACAGAGAACTTGCAGCACTCTACCTGTGATGTACACAGTGATCCCACCTTTTTTTTATTGATTTAAGTTTTATTATATTATAATGAGAAAAGATACATAATTTCAATTTATCTGAATTTATTAACATTTAAAAACATGTTTTAACTAAATAGAATTACATCACATTCTTCTTACCCCAACTCCTCCTAGAGACCCCCCCTTTAATACCTATCATACCTTTGGTTTATTTATTTTTTTATTTTGTCATATTTAAAATGTATAAAATATAACAATAAAAATGAGTATTATAAAAGTTATTTGATATAAAACTACAGTCAACTGAACAGTCTTTTGGTTGGTTGGTTGTTTTTTTGAGACAGGGTTTCTCTGTGTAGCCCTGGCTGTCCTGGAACTCACTCTGTGTAGACCAGGCTGGCCTCGAACTCAGAAATCCGCCTGCCTCTGCCTCCCAAGTGCTGGGATTAAAGGCGTGCGCCACCACCCAGCAATTGAACAGTCTTATGTAGATGCTTGTCTACAGCAATACTGAAAAATGCATAAATTTTTCTCAATATAAATTTTAAATAACTCCAAACATATTAACTATATATTTTAAAATAATGTATCACTACTAGCTCTTTTTTTAAATGAACATAGATAAAGTCTTGTTGTTTGTTTATTGGTTTGTTTTGTTTTTAGTAGAGCTTAAAATCTTGGCTCTTACTGTGGTACAAGCCCAAAATAAGAACAATTTTTAGACATTAGAGTTCATTATAATAAGGCTGTACTTTAATGACCCTCACATCACCAAAGGATTTTACCTCCATAGTAGCTAAGCTAAGAGTTGACAGTTATGCTGCACCAAGGAATGAGTTGTAGGCACAATTTTTGGATACAGATTTCCTACTATGGTCAAAGCTATTTGACTTGAGTGATTGTCTTCATTCTTAGTCTGCTGGGAACAGGTTACATTCATTTAAGAAATGGTGTGTGTATTAAGATAGTCTATCTGCTTGGAGGGTGGCACAGACATTAGGTGACAGTAAGAATCTGGTTCATTGGCTGTGATGAATTGAAAAGCATTCATCTCAGAGAAAGAGTAACTTATAAAGTCCTGTTCTTCAAAACTGATACAATAGTTATAAAGCAAAGCATTCAGTCTCACTCTTTGTTGTTTCTCTTACAAGCCACCTCCCAAATTAATTGTCTGTGTTTCTTTTGGCTATATAAATAATTTTGAAATATGTAAGCTGTTCTGAAAATGATAGTATAGTGATCCCACCTTCTTTCAGTGGCTTTAAACCTTTCAAGGTTTTAGTTGCTCATACTCTACTGAAGTCTGAAAATATGGGCTGATCCATGGATTATTCTGAGAAGAGCCACATTTGCAGACTTATTGATATATTGATATATTGTTAGTGATTGTTGTTATTCTCTTACTATGCTTAGTCTATAACTTGGACTCTTATCAGTGGGCACAGTGGTGTGTGCCTGTAGTCCTGGCACTTTGTAAGTGGAAACAGGAGCATAAGTTCAAGGCCAGTCTGAACAAACAAAACAGAAAACGACTTTTTAAATGTCTATTAAAAATATTTCTTAAGAAATGTAGGGCTTATTTTAGGTTTATATTTCTTGTTAATGTGTGTCACCCACTCTGTTCATCATAGTGCATCTCAGCTGGCTTTCATTTCTTTTGTGAACCATTTTGGGCTTATTGATATGGCGTAGTTTTATAACCAATTTCAATTGATCTTACTATTCAACTGATGAAGTCACAGTACATCTGGGTGGGATGCTTGACATAGGGTCCCCTTCTGGTGCTGGAAGTGACAGCTCTCTGACCTTTCAGAGTGCTAATGCTAGAGGTGTGGCCAGGATACTTTGTATTTTGGGACTCATATAGTGAAGCATTCCTTACAGTCTGTTCAAGATATCCTAGTTGTCATGGCTTTCAGTTTGTGTCCACGTTATCCGACCAGCAGACATGGGCAGGAATGGTAGCACTGCCCAAGGTGTTCCTAAGAGCTGGGACTCATACATACTCCCAAGAGGTGTCAGGCATGTGCTTGGTGGGGCAGTGGCTTTGGTATCCCAGGGAACTGGATTTATTCCATTTCTTCAGATACATTCTGATTGTTTTCTCAATTGGAAACAGGAAGCTATAATTACTTACCAAGGTTTTTGAAGCTAGGATAAAGCCATAAGTACACAAGTGCCAAATTGGTATGCTAACCATAGTCTTTGTGTCTTCACAGGTATGGGAGGAGCTGCCATTGCCCCACCTACTTCTCTGGTAGAGAAAGACAAAGAGTGTATGTACATCTCTTTCTTTTATTATCTATTCTCACACAGGTGTTTTTGGACAGTAAAGATCCTAAGCTTGAATCTCTTATCTCGTTTCCTGAGTTTAGAGCAAAATAGCCTGGTTCTCGCCCTTCAAGTCACAGTGGGCCTTGCTGCCTGATACACTTGGGATGCTTTGCTTTGCTCTGTCTGTTTTGCAACAAGGTCTCAACTGTGTAGTACTGGCTGCCTGGATGTGACCTGCCTTCTGAATGCTGGGATTAGAAGCATGTACCACCATGCCCCACCTCACACTTAGGACTTTAATACAAGACTCAGAAATACTGAGTTGATTGGGGTTTTTTTGCTGTTCTTGGGTTTTATTTTTGTTGTTATTGTTGTTGTTTTGTTTTTTTCCTTTACAAGGTAAGGTACAGCCCTGTCTGTCCTCGAACTTAGTTTGTACACCAAACTGGAGTTGAACTTAGAGATCTGATCTGCCTACCTCTGCCTCCTGAGTGCTGGGATTAAGTACTCAGCCTGAAGTGGAGATTTTATACAAGAAGATAACTTCATTTTTATTGTAATTTTCATCAAGGGTTCATGTTTGTAATGGGTTCATTTCAAGTAAGTGAGAGCAGTAGTGAATAGTAGCTCATGCCCCTGACTAGCATGAAGGACAACAGCAGGAAGTACTCCAATTCAGTGATAGCCTGTGCTGTATAGTGATGCTCCAGGCTAGCTTGTGCTAGAGGAATGTATGCAGGCAATACACTCATACACATAAAACAAAAACAAAAGAAATGAAACAAAACTAAAGCCATCAATAATCTTTCGAAAATATTTATTATTTATTCTCATTTTATGTGTATGAGTGTTTTGCCTGTCTAACAAATCTCAGATAGGCAACGATTTTGTAACTGAGGGTTAGAGTGTGTCTGAGCAGCATTTGTTTACTTATATTGCTAAAAATGCCCACCCATTATCAGTTCTCTCCTGGAGCTCTTTTAAAACTTAGAAGTTAGGGTTGGACTTTGTCTTGTGCTTTGTGCAGAGCCATGCCTAAACTTATTAAAAATAAATGGCCAGACCTGCAGAGATAGCTCAGCAGTTTAGACCACTGACTATTCTTCCAGAAGACCCAGGTTCAATTCCTAGCACTCACATAGTGGATAACAGCCATCTGTAACTCCAGTTCTAGGGAATCTGACATCTTCTTTCCTTCATGGGTACCAGACATGCGTGCACATGGTATATAGGGATGCATGCAGCCAAAACACTCATATTCCTAAAACAAAAATAAATAAAATTAAAGCCTGTCTTGGTCAGGATTTCTATTCCTGCACAAAACATCATGACCAAGAAGCAAGTTTGGGAGGAAAGGGTTTATTCAGCTTACACTTCCACATTGCTGTTCATCACCAAAGGAAGTCAGGATTGGAACTTACACAGGGCAGGAACTTGGAGGCAGGAGCTGATGCAGAGGCCATGGAGGGATATTACTTACTGGCTTGCTTTCTTATAGCACCCAGGACTACCAGCCCAGGGATGGCACCACCCACAACGGGCCTTCCTACCCCGAAAATGCCTTATAGCTGGATCTCATGGAGGCATTTCCTCAAGGGAGGCTCCTTTCTATGTGATAGTTCCAGCTTGAGTCAAGTTGACACACAAAACTAGCCAGTACAAAACCAGCAATAATGTTTTGAAAATATTTATTATATTCTAATCTTATGCATATGGATGTTTTGCCTGCATTATACCTGGTACCTGTGGAGGTTAGAGTAGGTTGTATCTCCTGGACAGGATTTATGTAGGTTATGAGCTACCATGTGGTGCTGGGAACTGAACCTGAGCCCTCTGTATGATAGCCACTGCTCTGAACCATTGAGCCACCATTTCAGTCCCAATAGTCTTTAATATGCATTATACTATTTATTATGTTTTAAAGGAAGATAATTTAACAATATGGCTAAATAGATATTGTACAAACAAAACACCTGACAAACAGTAAACCAGTTTTTGTGGGCCGGGCCTATGTGTCTGATGTCTTTAAAGCTTCCTGTTGATGCTAATGCACAGTCCTGACGCTCCTGACTACTTCAAAGATGGGCTTGAATGGTGTGTGCAGCTAGCTAAGTTAGTGTCTAGAGCAATGCTTATGCTGTGGGACTCTTGAAAGTTACACGGCATCTCCTTGGAGCACACAGAGATCTTACAGTCAAGGAAGAGTTGTCATTTAAGTGAGGGCTTTAAAGGTGAGCAGCATTTCAGAAAGATGTAAAGAAAGGACGCTTGGGAGGATATGACCAGTAGAACTAAAAATCCTCTTCCACTTCTGGTTTTTAAAAAGCTACACAGATCCTGTAAACCAAAACACGTCACAGGGACAGAAGGGCACAGGGTACATGTGTATTAGCAATGTGCCCGCTGCTCTGAATGCTAGTTTATAATGTTTATTGTTTAATTGTTAAAGTGCTGGGAGTGGGGAGACTCCCCTGTGGAGAGTGCGCTGCTTCCCTTCCCAGAGGCCACTGGCAGGCTTCCACGCATATCCGCAGGCATACCCGTGACATAAAGGAGAGACTCTAAACACTACTCTCAGAAAATTCCTGGTGCTGTGCAGGCTGCAGAGAAAGGAAGGTGTTCTTTAGGAAAGAAAGAACGGAACAGAGACTTAAGTCAGTTCAAGGTTGAGAGTGAAGCTGGTGAAGCTTCTGGGGTTCCACAGAGCTGTGGTGAGCCTGTTTTACTTTTCTTGAATAGTACCCCGAGATTTTCCTTACGAAGAGGACTCAAGGCCGCGATCACAGTCTTCCAAAGCTGCTATCCCTCCCCCAGTGTATGAGGAGCCGGACAGACCAAGATCTCCAACGGGCCCCAGCAACTCCTTCCTTGCTAACATGGGGTAAGTGCTGCTAAGTGTCCTGTCTAGCCGAGAGAATGTTGAAGTGGCTTAAGACTCAGAGGTTGGCAATGTGGTTCAGTCTTGCAGTCCCAGCACCTTGAAGATGGAGGCAGAAGGAGTCTTGAGTTTTAGGCTAGCCTGGGTTACACAGTGAGACTGAGATAGAAGTGAAGTGTTTGCTATTTTTTCCATAGGTGGCACTCATTTGAAAATGAAGTCACTTGGGTTTCTAGGGAAATACTTGTTTGGTCCTCTGTTGCTCTGTAAAGGATTAGTGTTCATACCATGCTGAGTGTTTTCCAAAGCAGTGCGGGTCTGTACAAAGCAGTCTTCTAGAGTAAGTCAGGGATGATTTAAACACATTGTGCTACGGAGGAGAAGTTTCTGATAATTACATCGTTTCTCATAACATACAAATAAAAGAGCCTGTAGGAATTAGAGATGGTTCATGTTACCTCCAAAGGGTGCGGGGCATTGGGTTTTCCTGAGGAAATGGGTCATTTGCCTTTAACTGTGGTCTTACTAAACCTTTGGTTCTAAGAAACTGCAGGCTGGAGGTACAGCTCAGTGGTGGAAGATTTGCTGCTGTGCAGTAGCCCTGGGTTTTGTTCCTAACCACTCCCCCTCAACAAAAAACATCTTTGTCAGGAAAAAAAAAAATCAAATTTAAGATTTACATTTGAATGAGACTGGTGGATTTTGTTTGCTTTCCCAGATAGTATCTCCTTGTAGCACAGGTTGGCCTCAAACTTACTATTCTTTGGCCACCTGCCTCGGTCTCTGGAGTGCTGATGTTAGGATTGCAGGAGTGTGGGGCCACTATATTTTATTTCTGTTCGGGTGCTGTGAAAGACCTCTCAGGTGGCATTGCCCTAAACTTTTTGTTCTGTGCTGTTAAACAGAATGCTGCTTGTAGTATAGGTTCTGAGGACCCTCGGGAGGTACTAAAGAGCTGGAGTAGATACTTGGACTCATGAACAGCAGGAGGGGTTTCAAATAATGGAAGTTCTTTCTTCAGTCACACTGTTTCAGCTGCTGCTAATGGAGACCGGCATCTGCTGGCATAGCTCCAGCACACTGTCTTAGAGGACAGTGTTGTATCGATGACAGCACTGCACTGGAGGGGAAGAGGGCAGGGGAAGGGCTGCTGGCTCTTCTCCTTCCTGCTCACCATAAAAATTGTCGCTTTGTTTGATTTTCATTTAAACAAGAATTGGATTTTTAACTTGTACTTAAGAAAGCTCCAATGTAGAATAGTTTACCCGTTTAGGAGTTTGCTTTGCCCTGGAATAGTTTGTTCAAAAGGAACTCTGAAAGAACATAAGCAGGTACAGATCTAGTGGAAGCTGGGCTTTGGGATCCAAAGCCAAGCAGATGGTGTCACTGGGAACAGACAACCCTTGAGACCTTTGACACCAGGAGTAAATTGCTGCCCTCTTGCAGAAAGCAGCAGACCAAGAATCTAAGGTTTTTCAAAGGCTTTCTTTCTTTGCGGCCATAGATCCAGTGTGTTCTGGTGTCAATGGCGTCAGCCCTTAAGGATCCTTTTCCTTCCCTTGCAGTGGGACGGTGGCTCATAAGATCATGCAGAAGTATGGCTTCCGGGAAGGTCAAGGACTAGGGAAACATGAGCAAGGGCTGAGCACTGCATTGTCTGTGGAGAAGACCAGCAAGCGTGGTGGCAAGATCATTGTGGGTGATGCAACAGAGAAGGGCGAGTCTCAGGGTAAGTTCACAGAGCATGTGGGTCCTTCCTTCCAGAGGGGCGATGCATCCTCTCTCAGAAAGCAGTGACTGCTAGTTATGACATGCTTTCCACTTCCGTCTTATGAAATCAAGAAGGCAGAGACTTGTCTTTATGTTTCCGAACCAAGACAGACATTAAATACGCTTGTGGGAGCAAAATTTCCCAGCTGCTTTGATTCAGCAAAGAATCTTTTATTTTTTATTAGATATTTTCTTTATTTACATGTCATATGATATCTCCTTTCCCAGTTTCCCCTCCAAAATAAAGAAAAAAATATAAAATAAAATAAAAACAAAAACAAAAACAAAACCTGTTCCCTCCCCCTTCCCCCTGCTCACCAACCCACCCTCTTCCCCTTCCTGGCCCTGGCATTCCCCTACACTGGGGCATAGAACCTTCACAGGACCAAGGGCCTCTCCTTCCATTAATAATCGATTTGACCATCCTCTGCTACATCTGCACCTGGAGCCATGAGTCCCCCATGTGTACTCTTTGGTTGGTGGTTTAGTTCCTGGGAGCTCTGAGGGTACTAGTTAGTTCATATTGTTGTTCATCCTAAAGGGCTGCAAACCGTTCAGCTCCTTGGGTCCTTTCTCTAGCTCCTTCATTGGGGACCCTGTACTCAGTCCAATGGATGGCTGTGAGCCTTTACTTCTGTATTAGTTGAGTATGAGCAAAGAATCCTTATAGCTTAATAAAATGCTTAATGATTGTGTTTGCTTTCTCCACACCTTCAGTGTGTCTCAGGGATTTTTCCTTTCAGTATAGATGTGGTTTTGGTTCACCCTTATGGTAACAACTCCACTGACAGTCCTGTTGGTGCCTGAATGCTAGCTGCTAGTTAAAAAAAGTTATCTCAATTTACAACAGTATCTAAAGTCAACGTAGCTAGTAACTAGATACTTAATTGTCTGCACCAGCAACCTTAAACTGTTACTCCAAGACAAGGGTTATCAGTAAATATTATAAACTGTGTGCTCTGCCAGCCCTTCAGGAAATGAAATGAGCAAAAGATGGTGGGTAATGGTAGAAGCTAGAAACTTGCAGAAAATACTATAAGTGTGTGTGTGTGTGTGTGTGTGTGTGTGTGTGTGTATGTGTATAGCAAAGAAGACCATGTTTTTACGGCAGGAATGGTTGCGTAGATGCTTTTATAGAGGCTCTAGGACACAGTGATGAAATTGGCATTATAAATTGAATTAGTCTTGTACTGGAACTCAGTAACACTTCCTGTTTCCTCACTTTCATTTCCTGTTGCTGTGGTAAAATAACTGACAAAAGCAACTATGAGAGGAAGTATTTATTTGGCTTAATCCAAATCCGGGTTACAATCCATTACTGAGGGTCAGTCGGCACCATGAACTTGAAGCAGCTAGTCACATAGCATACAGTTGGAAGCAGAGAGTAATGAATGAATACATACTACCTAATTCTTGGTTTACTTTTCCCATCCTTGTATGATCTAGAACCCCAAACTGCAGAGGCTCTCCCACTTCAATGCGTATAACTCAGATACTATCTCACAGACATTCTCACTGGCCTTTCTAGACCTCTAGGTTTAATTATGTCTAGATTTTGTATGTCTAGATTAGGACAGTTAAAACTAACGATCATAGTGTCTCATGTTTTGATACAGATGCATCCAAGAAGTCGGATTCAAATCCATTAACTGAAATTCTTAAGTGCCCTACTAAAGTGGTCTTGCTGAGGGTAAGAAGTAAAAGAAACCTGTCCCTTGCTTCTGTGTCACCCATCTACCTGTCTTTACAGGCTTTCACAAAGTCCTACTGGTATCCTATAAAATACTGAAAATATGGGCTGGAGCAATGGCTCAGTGGGTAAGAGCATGGGATGCTCTTCCAGAGGACCCGAGTTTGTTTCCCAGCACCCACATGATGGTCCACAGCTGTCTGTAACTCCAGTTCCTGGGGATCTACCCTCTTCTGGCCTCTTGAGGGCACCAGGCACTCAAATGGTACACAGACATACATTCAAGCAAAACGCCCATACAATACATTTTTGAAAAGATTATTAAAAATGATGCTTTTACAAATTATACCTTTGGGTAGATCCTTACAGATGGATTGTAGGTTATCCTCTCAGTAAAGTGTTATGAGGCTGCAGTGACTAATTAGTTAAAATGATTAGACATTTCTGAAACATCCTCTTAGGTGTTAGATGCACAGATACTATCGTAACACTTTTCAGAGCTTCCTGTCTGTTTACAGAAATGCCAGCTTTAGAACTTTAGAGGCAGAATTTTCCATTCTGACCTTTGGGATTAGAACATATCCCACGTCTAGGATGGGGCTCAGTGTTGGC